>MU726479.1:82124-175093 GCA_026770625.1 Nicotiana glauca | reverse complement strand
CCTCCAATGAGGTGACCTAGCCGATCGGGTCGTGATCGGACACCATGCCGCACACATGGTGGAAATGTGCTGATATTGAATCCCGTATAAGGGAAACGAAATATTGATTGAAAGTAATGCCTCCAATGAGGTGACCTAGCCGGTCGGGTCGTGATCGGACTCCGCTCGAGATGGCGGTGGTGATGAGAACAGTGGTGAACAAGTGACAGAATTACCTTAATCGGTGTTGTGGAAATTGTATGAAGAGTTATATGAATTGTTTCTTTGATTTTTCGTATTAATTTCTCGTATATATTTGATAGTTCTTTCTAGTAAAATGGTGTTTAGTTATACATACCAGTAGAATTCAAATGTACTGACGCCCTTTTTGCCAGGGGCGCTACATTCGTATTATGATTGTAGGTGGTCCCATAGCGGACAGTGCAGACCGTGTGTATCGGAGCGTTTATCTACTCGAAGTCACGGTGAGCCCCTTATTCTTCCATGGGGCTGCATGGTGTATCTTTTGTTATTACAGCTTTTCATTTTGAGGTATAGCCGGGGCCTTGTTGCCGGCATAGTCGTGCTTACGTGTTGTATCTTTAGAGGCTCCAAGGACACTAGTGTGGGTTATGTATGGATTTTTTTTTGGGGAGTACTCTATATGTATATGTTGTAATCCTAAACTTGTGATCTCCTTAAGTCGTAACTCTATTAGAATCCATGAAGCTAGCATATGAACGGCAAATTTTTATGGTATGAAATGAACTAGTAATGTGGTATACCCTGTGTATTATCGTTCAAATTAACCAAAGGCGTGAGTTCCGCATTTATGTTGAGTCAGGGTAAAAAGTGTTCGGTAAGGCTTGCTCAGTCGGGTTCACTTTATTGAGCGTCGGTCGCGCCTCCCGATGTTGGGGCGTGAAATATACAATGAGTAGAAATTTTGATTTGACTCACTTAATGACTTTAGGCTGGTAGGGCAATAACTTAATCAATACTCCTCAACTCAACATCCCTAACGTACATAGGTAACATACTGATATACTATATGATCTGTGGTGTAGTGAGATTAATAGGAACAAGGGCACTCCCCTCTTAGCGATAGGTTCTACTAATCCCTCCACAGTTCAACACATTCTCCAACAAGTCCTTGGGCAATCCACTTGGACTCAATGGTGGGGTCATTCCCTCTTTACTTCTTCCTAAATAAAGAATTACTCATCTTGAGATTAAGATATAGAATGGAAATTAGCTTCCTATTTTGAGCTATACTACACGATCTGGAGTATCAAAGAAGGGTGAAATTCCTAAATATCCGAATTGCCTCCAACTTATAGATGTGGTGGACTACACACTGATGGGAGGACTCTACTAGACACGGATCCGAGACATCCTAGGACACTTTAAAACCTTAGGCTCTGATACCAATTTTGTCACACCCCAAAATCCGAGGAGCGCGACCGGCGCTCAACCGAGTAAACCCGACTGAGAAAGCATGTTAGGTTTCATTCTATCCAAACTAATTCATGAATAAATAAGAGATCTACTCCATTAATCATACTTTAGTAAGTATTTCATTAACAACTTACATTTCACTTCCATTAGTAGCTTAAATCATAATTATCAAAATATTACAAGTTTTATAAATCTTGCCAAACATCAATATTTCTACTTTAATTGCAACACTCGACACTACCCACAACCTATCGATGGAGCCTCTAAACATAACTAAAAAGTAATGTAATATAGAAATACCGGTAACAAGGCTCCGACTATACCTCAAATACAAAGTACATGATATACAAATGAAACAGGACCCTAAAACGAAGTGGGGCTCACCAAGTCAGCTGAATGGATGATGCAGCACTAGCCGCGACCAACACTACCTGCTATAGCAACCCTTACATCCATTTAAAGATGTAGCGCCCCCGACGAAAGGGACGTTAGTGCCATCGAATAGCACTAGTGTGTATAACTAAACACTATCTAGTTAGAAAGAACTTTCATACAATAATAAGGAAATCACAAGTACAACTCAAACACTTTAAATTATCACAACATTATCAAATAAAAGAATCATACAATTTTCACATTATGTTTCCATAATCTTTAGTTTGGGTCATTCCATACTATTCGTCATTTGTTTCCAATACCACCGCTATCATGAGCGGAGTCCGATCTCGACCCGATCGACTAGGTCACCTCACTCGAGGCATACATTCCAATCATAGTCTCATCTTTCCTTTTCCTTTTTGGAATTCATTTCCAATACTACCGCTATCTTGAGAGGAGTCCGATCTCGGCCCGATCGGCTAGGCCACCTTGCCAAGGCATTTTTTCCTTCTCATTAATCATTTCATTTCACATATATCATTTCATAGGCACTTGGGGCCACAACTTATCACATCATTCTTGGCAATAGGTCGCATTTTTACATTATTCCCAATTTCAATATTAGCTTTGCCATTTAGGATAGTAGGTGCACACAAGAGCAAATAGAAATTGTAAGCATAGATGAGACTCCACATATACGGCACAATATATGCAACTTCAATCTCAATTTAAGGTCTTAGCATTTTAATACATAATTCATATTCCTTGCAACCTTTATATGTTATTAAGAATAGCACATTGATCATATTGGAATGCATCTTTCACAAATATGGGGTCACAACACCAAATCATGTAAGTATCAATCAAAGCAAGAATCTAAAGTTCAGTCTTACAATATTTGCATAGGCATCGATAGAGCTCAATTTCTAAAAGATGGGGTTTTAGCCGTACATACCTTGTTTAAGATTTTCTTAAGTTACTAAAACGTTCCAAAAATTCTAGCAATCCCAATCTACTTTGATACATAACAAAATTGAACACAAATTAAAAAGTTATTCACGGATTCAGCTCATTTGAGCATTATATCAAATACTATTGAGCATCTTGATTTCAAATCTCTTTTACAAGGTTTCCTTCATTCCCCAACCCAATCTTTACTTATTTATGTTCAACAATCTTTGCACAAGCCTACTTTGTACATGCATTTATACATAACAGTATTACACCCAAGAATCATACCTCAATACCCCATCTTATACCCCAAACTTGAAATTAAAGCCTAATGTGTAGAATCTTACCTCTTAGATGAAAAACTTGTGATAGAGTTCTTTGATTCTGGAAGATTGATGCAAGATTGGATGATTGAATGTTGGGTTCCTCCTTCTCTCTCTAAAATGCTCTCAACTCTCTCTAAAATCAGTGGAAAAATTACCCCAAATGAAGCCCTAAAGACTATATATTAAAATGGGGTCGGGATATAAAAATAGGAAGATTTCCCTCTGAATGCGGGTCTGCGGTCGCATAATGGACCCCAGAATGGGTATGCTGGCCGCAAATGCGTCGCAAAACTCGATGCCCAAACCTGGGCTACACTGGTCCTTATGCAAGGAAATGCAATGCTTAGCCTTATGCAATTAGGGAGGAAGGGCTTAGCCTCATACAAAGAGGAGACAATGCTTAGTCTCCATGCAAGGAAAGGAAGTGCTTAATCTTATGCAATTAGGGAGGCAGACCTTAGCCTCATTGTTGCACCTCCCTTTTGCTTGTGAAATCGGGTTCCTGACATTTTGGTGGAGACAACTCGTTCTTTTTGGGAAAGGGGTTTGCATTTTTGAAGAGTCCCCACCTAACGATTTAAGGTACGTTAGGGCACCTATAGGGTTCGTTTATTACTACGTTTGGTAACTAGAGACAGGGTGAGGGTTTGAAATTATCCTAAGGGGAAAGTGTTACGCACCCCTCAAGATCCACTAGTGTGGTTCCCAGCAAGACAGTTTTTGTGGATTTGTAAAATTTAGCAAATAAACAAGTATAGCTCAAATAGTAGGCGATTTGTCACGCCCCAAAATCCGAGGAGCGCGACCGACGCTCAACCGAGTAATCCCGACTAAGCAAGCCTGGCAGGTTTCATACATACTACCCAACCCAACTCATAATTAAATAAGGGATAGACCCTATTAACCAAATTCTATCAACAAATAATTAACGATTTCCATTTCAGTCTCATTAGCAACATCATTTCGCCACTTTAAGGGTATTACAAGTTATATACATCATTGCCAAACATCAATATTTCTATTTTAATTTCCAATACCCGACACTACCCACAACCTGTCTACGGAGCCTCTAAATATAACTGAAGAATAATACAGAAATGCCTGCAACAAGGCTCCGAATATACCTTACACAAATACAAAAATAATACTCCGGGAAGAACAACGGCATAAGCCACACCGGGCCCCAGGGGGAAGGGGCTCACCCATACAACTGACGAAAGTGGAAGAGGTGCTATTGCCGGTCGACTGGAGTGCCTGTTTTAGATCCGCCTACAATCATAACACGAATGTAGCGTCCCCGTCAAAAGGGATGTCAGTACATTTGAATTGTACTGGCATGCATAACTAAACACCATTTTACTAGAAAGAACTATCAAACAGATACAAATAACTAATATGGGCAAATCAAAGAAGCAATTCATATAATCTTTCATACAATTTCCACATAATAGATTAGGGCATTTCTGTCACATGTTCACCACTGTTCTCATTACCACCGCCATCTCGAGCGAAGTCCGGTCACGACCCGACCGGCTATGTCACCTCATTGGAGGCATTACATTCAATCAATATTTCATTTCCCTTATCCGGAATTCAATATCAGCACATTACCACCATGTGTGCGGCATGGTGTCCGATCACGACCCGATCGGCTAGGTCACCTCATTGGAGGCATTAATCCATTCTCATTAGTCAACACCTTCAAATCTTTATTCAACACATATCATAACAATTCCTGGGCACTCATGGCCACCATCGTCACATCGTTTTCCCTTTCCAATATTCGTTTTACAAGTTGTGATCATAGACACATATATCAAAGATAATTCAAGTTGCAATCACAGGTTGTGAGCACATAGCTAGCATGAATAATTCTTTGTTTCAATATTGGCTTATAGCCCAAGTATTTCAACACATAACTGTTCTTTTCATCATTATCTAATTATCAAGATTGGTACATTATTCACATTGAGGCACATCCTTCACGAATATGTATAGATATATGCAAATCAATTAATGCATAGTAAGAATCAATATACTAGCCAATTCAACTCTTACTATACTTTCGTAAATGACAACGAAGCTCAATTTCTAATAAAAGGGGGTTTTAGCCACACATACCTCAATAAATCCTTCCTTACTCTTTTTCAAATTTACGGAACTCTTAGCACTTCGATCTATTGAGTAAAAATTACAAATTAAATCGAGAATTAGAGATGAGATTGAGACTCTAGCTTGGTTCAAGCATATTGACAAACCCTAGAGGTGCAATATGATCTTAGGTCCCTCTTTGAGAGCAATTTATATCACTTTGCACCCTTCTTTAATTCACCACCTCCCATTACTCTAAGGTTTAACATGCATGCAAGGAATCCATTATTTTACCCATGAATAACCTCACTAGTGACCCCCTTATATCTGAGAATAAAACGAACAAGAGTTGGGGTGATAAAGTATTACCTGTTGAGATGAAGGTCTAGGGGTCTTCACTTGATTTTCTTCAAGGATTTAGCCCAATATTATGGAGTTATTTGATGGGGAGACTTTCCCTCTCTAAGAACCCCCTCTCTCTCCAGAAATGCTCAGAAGAATGCTTAAAATGAGCTATAACACCAGATATATCGATATGAAAGTCGGGTTAAAAATTAGAAAAATGGAGCCCCGAGTCAAATATGCGATCGCAGAGTCAACATGCGGTCTGCATAATGGACCGCAAAATGCTTCCCTAAAAACTAGACATTCTGACTCAGTCTGCAATAAGAATGCGGTTCGCATTCATGTTCTGCGGTCGCAAAGTGCACCGCAGAACTGACCCTCGCAAAATTCAAAGGAAAATATGCGATGACTATGCGGTCCGCATTTTGATTATGCGACCGCATTTCGACCGCATAACTGAATTCATTTTGAACCGACATTCTGCCTCACTCTGCGGCAGATATGCGGTCCGCATTTCGATTATGCGACCGCATTCTGGACAGCATTTCTTGCATTTTTCTGGAAACTTATTCTTCACTTTTTTAATACATTATTCAATCCAAAAAGGTCTGTGCCGCGGTATGAATTGTTAACACATGATCCTAAATTGGCACCACGGAATCCGAGTTTTCGAGTGGGGATTTCACGGGGCCTTACAGGATTTAAGTTTAAGTACACTGATGTTTGGAACGATAGCTAATGAAAAGTTAGAAAAAAAGTACAATCTAAGCATATTTGCGAACGTAAAGGGGTGTCCTTGGTTGTCTAGCCTATAGGATCACATCACTACAATACTCAATAATTTCTCCTTAGAAAAGGGCTACGCATGGCATTAGCGCACCGATCATCATATTTATGTCTACCCTTCCCGTCCCCTTATTGTTTATGCAAAGCGAGTGTTGGTCTTGGATTTCTATCGCTTGCTGCTATCCATCCCTTCTTAATGATCTTGGAAGGAGGTAGGACCTCTACCTATAGGTGGTTCTATATATACTCTTAAGGTTTCCAAAAAGGCTAAAATTCTAAGACGACATTCAAAAGCATTTAGTACATTCACACAAAATGGGAGCAACTAAAAGGCTCAGAGTTTCCTCCTCAAACAAACACAAAAGCAGCACGACTCAAGCACAGTTAAAGGCAATATTCAGATTCTTAAGGCATGAAATCTAGGTATTTTTTTAGAAGGTAAGAAGATAACCGATTTGTTATATTACTTAGAAAGGCCTAATCAGTTTGCCTACTGATTTTAAAACTTGTCGAGAATTTGGCAGCATACACAAGAAGGTTGATTTCTGATTTTAACAGCTTGGTTGCCTAAGGCTTGCTTAGGTGTGAGATAGTATACCAATCCTCAGAAGTAAGGAAAATTGATTGAAAATAGGTTATTTAAACATTCCATTCTAGGTGTTTAACATAGAATTATCACTAGTTAATTGTAAGAACTGAGTAAAATTGTTTTATACCCTTTTGTGCATTCATAGTTGGCCTAAGCGCGCGTAAGCAAATATAAAATCTTAAACACAGTATCTAATGCGCAGAGATGCAGAATCCTAAGCAGGATTTCTATATGTACAAATATTATAGCGTTTGAACATTATTCAAGAATATGCAGGCATGATATGTTTGTTAGAGTTGTTTAGCCTCAAAACAGTATCTCTAAGTGCGTATGGCAGTAGGAACATGATCACAGAAAACACCGGTTATTAACACATTTAACACAGGATTTTCTAAGTGATATGATAGTGAAATAGACATGCTGAAGAAATTAAGTCCTCGGAAACATTATCTCTAATGCATGAAATGAGTCCTAAGCATGGTTTCTATTACGCAAGTATGAATATAAACCTAATAACATATTTTTCTACCCTTTTAATAGCTAAAGCATGCATTGTCACCCCTTCCCTTTCCACTATCCATCACCGAAGTTGTTTACAATAGTTATGACAAACCATTAGCATAAATTACACAATTGAAATAAGAAAGGAAAAAAAAGTTATGCTATAGGGAGCCTACTGATAGGCCCAAAATCTCCAGAATGCCTCCAATGCCATGATTCTTTGCCTTTCTCATATCAAGGGGTGTCAGAGTTCCCTAAGGATCACAAGGGATCTAGGACAGCGCCCACACCCAGATTTCATAGCCAAGATAGGGAAAGTGTAGTGTGGAAAGGCCAGCTTTTGTGTGTCCCAGTTCAGAGGGAGCTCAAAGATCCCAAAGCAAGGCTCACACAAAAAAGGCAGAATTTAGTGGTTTAAGAGTAAAGTGAGAGTGCTTAATATAGTATTGAAAAGGTTTAAGGAGGAAAACAGTTTGAAAAGATAGTTGTTTGTAATATTTTTGTGAAACAACATGGGATTATTAAATAAGACAATTTGAAAAGGGTAAGGTGACTAACAATCAATCAAACCAAATCGGACTCCGCTCAAGATAGCAATGATATTGTGAATGAAATAAAATTGTGATTGAGCTACACATCTTAAATAATATATATGTGTACATATATATATATATATATATATATATATATATATATATATGCACAGAAATTGTGATTGAAATTGGGAGTTGGTTATGATGTACATATTGTGAACAATGGTATTATGAACGGTGGCATTGTGAATTATTGTGAACAAATGATGATTAGAGTGAAAGGCCCAAAACTAAATACTATGGAAACATCATATGAAAATTGTATGATTCTTTATTATTGATAATGTTGTGATCGTTTAAAGGTTTTGAGTTATACTTGTGATTTTCTTATTTTTGTATGAAATTTCTTTCTAACTAGATGGTGTTTACTTATACATGCTAGTGATATTCGATGGCACTAACGTCACTTTTTTCGGGGGCGCTACGTCTTTAAATGGATGTAGGTATTTCTATAGTAGGCAGTGTTGGTCGCAGCTAGTGCCGCATCATCCTTTCAGCTGACTTGGTGAGCCCCACTTCATTTTAGGGTCCTGTTTCACCTGTTCAACATGTAATTTATATTTGAGGTATAGCCGGAGCCTTGTTACCGGCATTTCCATATTATATTACTCTTCAGTTGTGTTTAGAGGCTCTGTAGACAGCTTGTAGGTAGTGTCGGATATTTGAATTAAAATATAAATGTTGATGTTTGGCAATCATGTACAAAACTTGTAATACCTTCAAAACTGTGAATGAAGCTACTAATGAAAATGAAATGGAAATAATTAATGAGATATTTATAGAATTTGACTAATAGAATCCATCTCCTTTTTATTCATGAATTAATTAGGGTAGAATGAAACCTAACAAGGCTTGCTCAGTCGAGTTTATTCGGTTGAGCGCCGGTCGCACTCCTCGAATTTTGAGGCATAACGTGGGGCTTGGGGAAGGGAAGGACAAATAAGCACAATCATCCCAATGACCATTTTGACGACCACACTCATCACAAATACTCCACTCATGGGTTTGAGATTGTGCGCACAATCCACCCCTGGGAGAATTTAAATAATTTTGCCACGAGTGTGGTCCTCCATAATAAGGACATGGGTCATCAAGGTATGAACAACTACCATCCGACCAATTTTTATTATATGATACCATTTTTCAAAAATAAGAAAATAAACAAGAAACAAAAAAGAAAAATAGATCATTGTAAGAAAAATAATTACACAAATATTCACAAGTTTGAACCAAAGCACTTACGCTTATTTCTCAAACAACCTAAGTTATGCCAAATTGTTCCCCGATTTTGATGATGTCCAAATCCACTACTAAAAAGTAAATGAACACAGTTGCATGCAATAATTTACCCAACTATGAGTCGGAGTCGAATCCCACAGAGAACAATCTATAGGCGATTAGGAATGTAAGAAAATTATCACATGCTATGCAATGCCAAACACTTAGAATTGATTATAAAAACTATTTCTACCTAATTGCAAAAATGTAAACTAATCTAGAAATCAAGTAAAATGATCAATGACTACAAGTATGGTTGCTTTGGGAATTACACTCAAGTAACGATCCAATGTACTTCATAATTTTACAAATATGAGCAAATTTATGTTGTAATAATTCTATATTAGCTTCTTCCGAAGACTAACAAAACTTCCTAATTGAATTATCCCTAAAATAATTAAGATATTCAGCACACCTGGATATGGCTACAAGTAGTTCAATCCAATCCCTAGGTAGAATCTATAAAATGAGGGTTAAATCCTCAAGTTCTTGTAAATTAATCTTTCCTAACCCTAAATAATCATTCCCAAAATTAGTTCGGAGTATATGGGAAAGTCCTAGGGTTAACTAATCCATTTGGAAACATTAAATAAAATGAATAATTAAAGTAACAATAACTCACTTCATAAAAGGATAAAAATCATTCAGTACATAAGCACAACAAGGTATTTAATCCACACTTTAAATATGAATATTCCAATAAACAAGATTCAAGTGTTGGATAAAATACTACACACTCAGATATACAATACAAAGCAAGAAAATGAAGAGATAAGCATAAATGAGTAAGAAATTCTCAACCAAAAGCTTCAAGTCTTCAAGACCCAAGTGTGTGTGAAAACCTATCTTCCAAAACTTGTTCTCTATAGTGTTTGAGACTGAAAATAAGCCAAAGATATTTTATAAATGAGCTAAGTCAGGTATTAAATGGTTTGGGGACAAGAAAATGTGAAATTCCAGAATTGCCCTGGTCCGCTGCTCGATTTTTGCATTTACGAATATAAGTTCGCTATTGGGAACTATTCCTATACTAATCCACTTCGCATTTGCGATGGTTGACTACTTGGGTTGACTTCACATTTGCGAAGTCTTCTTCGCATTTGCGAAGACTGCCTAAATGGTCTTCCTTCGCAATTTCCATGCATTCCTCGCAATTACCATGACTGCTAGCTTCACAATTCCCAAGATTTTGTTGCAATTGCGACAATTGAGGGCATTGCCAAGATTTTGTTCTTTTTAGCTTCTTTTTTCCTCGTTCCACTTGGTTTCTTCCACATCACATCTAAATCATATAGAAGTAAATGGCATTAAACACGTGACCCTGGTAAAATACCAACTTATCAAGGTGTGATGACCTGACCCATCGTCACATGAGTTACCGCCCCGTTTCCCCCATTTTTGGCTTCCTTATGTTCTATTATACGAGTATTGGGTGAATGAGTTGATTTGGATTGATTTTGGATAGAAATGAGACACTTAGTCTCCTCAATGAAGGCTTGTTTTGGAAATGTCAACCGGACATTGAACTATGAGTTAGAAGGCTCGGATGTAATTTTTGGTGATTCGGTTAGCTTCGGGGGATAATTCGTGACTTAGGAGTGTAATCGGAATTGATTTTGGAGGTCTGGGTAGAATTATGCTTGAATTTGCGAAGTTAGTATTTTGGTGAATTCCCGTTGGTAGGTGAAATTTTGATCCAAGGGTCAGAATAGAATTTCAAGAGCTGATGTAGCTTCGTTAGGTGATTTTGGATGTGTGTGCAAAATTTCAGATCATTGGGAGGTGTTTTGGTTGGGTTTTTGATCGAATGCGAGTTTTGGAAGATTTGGATGAACTTAGGCTTGAATTGGATGTTATTTGATGGTTTGGGTGTTATTTGTGGTGTTTTGATGATTCGAGCAAGTTTGAATAAGGTGTTGGATCATGTTTGTGCTTTTGGTTGAGGTCCCGGGGGCCTCGGAGTGATTTTGGATGGCCATCGGGAGGATTTTGGACTTGGTAAGATGTGCAGCGGGTCTAGTATATGGTATTTCCGCATCTACGGATAAGGAACCGCAGATGAGGTTGCGCAAATATGGGAGGAGGCTCGCATGTACGGTCTATGGCTTGATTGGAAGATTCCACAAATGCGGAAAGGAAGCCGCATCTGCCACGCCGCAGATGCGGTAGCTGCATCGCAAAAGCGGAAGGGGTGGATTTGGCATTTCTGCAGAAGCAGACAATAATCTGCAGGAGCGAGGTCCGCATATTCGTTAGAAGACCACAGAAGCGGTCATGGTCTCTAAGTAGGAATCCGTAGAAGCGGAAAATAACCACAGAAGCGGCGGTCGGAGGTGCGGAAATGGTACCGCAGATGCGAAAATCCCTGTTATCAAAAGGGTTTTAAGCAACCCTGAGAGCTCTTGGATAGAATTTGAAGGGGATTTCGACTAGGTGTGATTGGAGGTGAGTTTCTTGACTTAAATACAAAAATTAATGGTAGAATTTACATTGAAATTTATGGAAATTCATCAAAAGAGGGTAAAGCTACGACTTGGGAATTTGGTATTTCAAAGTGGGGTTTAAGGGGGCAAGTGAACTATGATTTTGGTAAAATTGATATGTATAGACTCGTGGCGAGATAAGAATCCGATGAAGTTAATTTTTTGATTTTTTGAGAAGTGGGCCGGGGGCTCGGGTTTTGCCAACTTTGTGAATTTTGATATTTTTCGAGTCTTTTCGATTGGGTTGTATTCCCTTAGCCTATTATAACATATTCCTTGTGGTTTTAAGCATATTCGACGCTCGAGGAGGTTGATTCACGAGGCAAGGGCATAGCGAGCTAGGATTTTTGCCGGTTTGCGGTGAGTAATGATAGTAAATTATATTCTGAGGGTTTGAAACCCCAGATTGCACAACATAGTGCTATATTGAGGTGAAATGCGCGCTTAATGGCGAGTGCGGGGTTGTTTACTACTGGGGATTGTGACTTGGTCCGTCTCGTTTGACATTTTATCGCGTATTTGACTAACTTGATTTGTTTATCATCATGATTTGGGCTTAAAGACAATTATCTGAATCCTTCGGGGACTGTTATCACTATTTTCTCACTATTTTGACACGTTATTTGAACTCAGTATTAATGATTATAATGTTTTGCAAACTCAGCCATTTTAAATGAATTTTTGAGACTTTAAATGATATTTCACTGATGTTGGGCTGAGAAATATTATTTTGTTGATGCCCGAGGGGCTTATGATATTTTCTGGACTGAATGAGTCTTTCAGGCCTTGAGCTTGAGGGTAGGAGGCTTTCAGGCCTCGAGTGATATGTGAGGAGGCTTTCAGGCCTCGAGTGTATTGTGAGGAAGCTTTCAAGGCTCGAGTGATATGCGAGGAGGCTTTCAGGCCTCGAGTGTGATGTGAGAAGGTTTTCAGGCCATGTTTGATATGCGACAAGGTGGCTTGATATTGTGCTTGGGCCGTAAGGGGCCCCTCCTAGAGTCTGTACACCCCCAATAAGCGCGGGTACCCATGTGATGTGATACTGAGCCCGAGGGGCTAATACTGATCTGAGTGATGAGATACTGAGCCCAAGCGACTGATACTATTTCTAAGCAATAGATACTGGGCCTGAGGGGCATATATCTATTCACTATTTACTTGATATTTTACCTGATTTACTGGATTTATGTTAAAAAGGGAAATTTTACTTTTATCTTGTACTGTTATACTGATTATCTGTTTTTACTGCCTGATATAGAACTGCCTTGTGCTATTTTATGCTTTCTTACTTTCAGTTATTATTTATTGTTGTCACTCACTGGGTCGAGTACTCACATTACTCCCTGCACCATGTGTGCAGATACAGGCATTGTGGAGTCTACCCTAAGCACTGATCCTTCCCAGATCAGGAGGCTAGTCGGAGTGACAAGGTAGGTGTTGACGTCCGCAACCCTTATCTCTCCTATTTCATATCTTTGGATTTCCTTCGGACAATTGTATTAAACTTTAAGTTTTGTGGACTTATTTTAAACTCTGTAGTAGCTCATGACTTGTGACACCCTGGTTTGGGCTGTGTTGGGTTGGTATCATATGTTGGTATTATTATTTCTATATTTTATCACTGTTTACACTTGTTCTGGATTTGCTAAAAGTTTAGAAATTTCTAAAAGAGGTATTTGCGTTGTTCTAGCTAGCCTTGTCTTCACGAGAGGCGTCATCACGATCGAGGTTGGAAATTGGGTCGTGACAAGTTGGTATCAGAGCCTAGGTTACTAGGTCTCGCGAGTCATGAGCTTGTTTAGTAGAGTCTCGCGGATCGATACGGAGACATCTGTACTTATCCTCGGTAGGCTGCAGAACCTTTTAGGAAAATTTCACATTCTTGAGATTCTATCGTGCAAACTTATTGATCTGAGTACTAAACTTCTCCTTGTTCTATTCTCTCACAGATGGTGAGGACACGAGCTACCGGCAGTGACGGACGACCACCATTAACACCTACTGAGGCTACCAGAGGTTGTGGACGTGGTCGTGGTCGTGGTAGAGGCAGAGTAGCAGGGGCAGCACCTGTGGATCCCCTAGTTGCCCCAGCTCAGGACCAGGCTCTAGCAGCACCAGTTCAGGCACCAGCTGTCCCCATTGTGATTCCCGGTCTCCAGGAGATATTGGCCCAAATATTGACAGTTTGTACGGGCCTAGCTCAGGTGGTTTCAGTCACCACAGCAGCAGAAATCACTTCACAGGCCGGGGGAGTGTCACGCCCCAAATCGAGGGACATGACCGGCGCCCGACCGGGTAGCCCCAATCAAGCGGACCTGGGTGCCTTTCCTAACCCACGTGTTACCCCTGTATTTTTCATTACTTATTAACCAAAAGATTAACCATTTCATAATTGAAATCACTCTTTTTCGAAACATACACAACATGCTTAATTTCTTTAACAAATTTACAACTTACAATGCCCGACATATAATTACATAAGTCCATAACCCATATTTACTGTCTACGGAGCCTCTAAGATATGACAGGATAATAAGTACTCACCGGTAACAAGGCTCCGGCTATACCTTACACAAAACCAAAATAAGACTCTGAGAATAGAAGTGGCATGAGCCACGCAGGGCCCGGAGAAGAAAGGGGCTCACCAAAACGGCCAGTGGAAGATGAAGGAGTGCTACTGCCAATGAACTGAAGTACCTGCTACAGATCCACCTACAATCATAATACGAATGTAGCACCCCCGACAAAAGGGACGTCAGTACACTGAAATTGTACTGGTATGTATGAACAAGCTTTGTCCCAAGTAAACTCAAGCCAAACAAGTTATCAACACTTAACTTTGTTTCAAGTAGTCCTCAAAACATATACAAGTAGAAAACAACAATAGACGTGACAACCAAACACATATGGAAGGCACAATANTTCCACCCTTATTACCTCGGCCACCCTTATTACCTCGGCCACCCTTATCACCACAACCCGTACCTTATTACTTCGTGTTGCGGCGCACAACTAGATCCCACCGTACATTTTCAATTCACAAACAATCACAACAACAATAATGAACAATTCACAAGGATCATAACAATGGCAATAAGCAATTTACAAAGATCATAATAACATTTCCTTAAGGAGTAACAACAATGATTCACAAGTGTTCCCATAACCATCAATACTATTTTCCGTCGAATTCCACAATTCACAAGTGTTTCCATAGCCAATAGTACCAATTCCACTATATTCCACAATTCATAAGCAATTCAAGTTGTTACAATAATTACCCACCAGGAGCCAATGTGTTATTACCACCGTTGTTCCAATTTCATCATTCACGATTTCCCTTTTTATCAATCGTTTCCCAACTCTTACCACATAACATTTAACCAAACCAATCAACACCCAACAAACCAATCACAAGAGTTTCACAAACAATTCACATAGCTATCACATACCATTTATTCGTACACCAAAACAGGGCGATTTCACAAAGATCAAAGTTAGCCATACATACCTGGAGTCGAATTTCCTTTCTTTTTCTTTTATCTCCTACTTCCAATTCACCCAATAATCTAGCAGCGTCAATCTAGGTCACAAGTTACACATATATCTTAGAAACGAAATTCACAATTACTATCCGAGCTTATTTGGGTTATCGAGCACCTCCCCTTACTTCTACCCATTTCCATTTTACTAATCTTTAGGTATAAAGAACATGCATGAGTGTTTTGACTTCCATTTTCAAGAATTAATGCATAAAAATCCCTCTTTCTATTAGAATCTAAAAATCAAGGGAAAAAGGGTTAGGGTTTTTACCTTTAGAAATGGAGATGAAGACACTAGCTTTAGAATTTTTCGGACCAAGCAATTTGAGAAACGATTTTTGAAGAAGATGAACTTTTCCCTCAAGAATCTCTCCTCCCTCTCTCTTATTTTGCTCAGAAAATATGTAAAAATAAAGTGTTGGGGTGTTTTATTGAAGAAGAGATCGGGTTAAAAAAATTAGAAAATCTGGGCCGAGTCGGGTCTGCGGTCGCATCTGCGATCGCAGAGTTAACATGCGGTCCGCATAATGGACCGCAGAATTGCTCCCAAAAACTAAATGTTCTGACACGATCTGCGACAAGAATGCGGTCCGCATTCATGTTCTGCGGTCGCATAATGCGCCGCAGAATTGACCGCATTTTAACTTCAATTTTTGACAAATCTTCTGTTACACTCTGCGGTAGGAATGCGGTCCGCATAGCTGATCTGCGACCGCATTCTTGACCGCAGAAATGACAATTTTCTGGAAAAATTTATTCTTTTGATTTTTAAAGCTTAGATCACCACCGAGGGTCCGAACCGCGGCGAGAATTCTACACATTCCTAACACAATATTCGGACCTTGACACTATGAGCTACTAGGTTTTACGCACAAAATTTTATGGGGCCTTACAGGGAGGCAATCAGACCCCCGTTGCTCGCACACCTGAGCAGGTAGTGCAGGGATTACAGACTCCAGAGGCACCTCCAGCTCAGTCAGTTGCTCCAGTGCAGGAGTTCAGGGTTCTAGTTATGACCGAGGACGAGCAACACCGCCTCGAGAGGTTTGGTTGGCTCCAGCCTCCGACATTTAGTGGAGCTGAGGGCGAGGATGCCCAGGGTTTTCTTGATAGATGTCAGTGGATGCTCTGCACAACAGGGATTCTTGAGTTCAGCGGTGTGGCTTTTACTACTTTTCAGTTTACTGGAGCTACCTTCACTTGGTGGGAGGCATTTGAGCGGCGTAGGCCGGTTGGTGCAGCACCTTTGACTTGGCTGGAGTTCTCTGCTCTCTTCTTAGAGAAGTATGTACCGCAGTCCCGTAGGGAGGATCTGCATAGGCAGTTTGAGTGGCTATGACAGGGAGACATGACTGTGTCTCAGTATGATATGAGGTTCTCAGAGTTGGCTCGTCATGCAGTTCGGATGGTTCCGTCTGATCGTGAGTGGATCAGGAGATTTATGGATGGCCTTAACTATCATTTTCGTGTTCTTATGACTAGAGAGAGGGTGCTGGGTGCTTCATTTGAGGAGGTAGTGGATATAGCCCGAGATATTGAGTTGGTTCGCCGCCAGGATTGGGAAGAGAGGGAGGCCAAGAGGCCTCAACGCTCTGGTAGTTTTAGTGGTGCTCCTTTGAGGGGCCAGTTTCAGCAGGGTAGGGGTCGCTCTTTCAGGCTCGCTCAGTCGGCCCTTTCCGAGAATTTTGGGGCATCTTCAGGTTGTGGTCATCAGGTTTCTCAGCAGATTCAACCATCTCTCAGCGCTCTTCCAGCACAGGGTTCATCCCGAGCTCCATTTGTTCAGGGTTCTATGCCGAGTGTGTCAGCCAGTCACTCCGGCGCATGAGGTTTCCTTCAGTCCCATTCTCCAGCACCCGGGAGTTATTATGAGTGCGGAGAGTTTGGGAATATATGGAGGCAATGTCCTCATCGAGCTAATATCTCATCTCAGCAGAGGGGTCAACCCTCGTCTTCTGGTCCAGTTTCTTTAGCACCCGCCCCGCCAGCTAGGGGTAAGGGTCAGGCAGCCAGGGGTCGCCCTAGGGGCGCAGGTGGATCGGGCGGTGGTCAGGCTTATTTTTATGCTCTTCACGGCAGCAGAGATGCCATTGCTTCAGATGCCATCAATACAGGCATTATTTCAGTTTGCCACAGGGATGCCCCAGTCTTATTTGATCTCGGTTCCACCTATTCTTATGTGTCCTCATATTTTGCTCATCATTTGGGTATGACCCGAGGGTGTCTTGCTTTACCTTTTTATATATCTACCCCGGTGGGCGATATTATTATTGTAGACCATGTGTATCGGTCGTGTTTGGTGACTATTGGGGGGTCTAGAGACCCGAGTTGATCTATTGCTATTGAACATGGTAGATTTTGATGTTATTTTGGGCATGGACTGGTTATCTCCGTGTCATGTTATTCTAGACTGTCAGTCTAAGACAGTCACTCTAGCTATACCGGGTGTTTCGAGGATCGAGTGGCGTGATGTGACTGACTATATTCCTAGCAGGGTGATTTCATTCTTAAAGGCCTAGCGTATGGTTAGGAAGGGTTGCCTTCTTATTTGGCATTCGTGAGGGATGTGGAAGCCGAGAATCCTAGCATTGATTCTGTCCCAGTTGTGAGAGAGTTTCCTGATGTTTTTCCTGCAGACCTGCCGGGCATATGCCACCGGATAGGGACATTGATTTTTGTATTGACCTGGTGCCGGGCACTCAGCCCATTTCCATTTCTCCATATCGTATGGTACCATCGGAGTTGAAAGAATTGAAGGATGAACTTTAGGAACTCCTAGATAAGGGGTTCATTCGGCTTAGTGTGTCACCGTGGGGTGCACTATTTGTGAAGAAGAAGGATGGCACCATGAGAATATGAATTGACTACAGGCAATTGAACAAAGTAACAGTGAAGAACAAGTATCCCCTGCCTTTCATTAATGATTTATGTGACCAGCTTCAAGGGGAGAGGGTATTATCCAAGATTGATCTTGGTTCAGGCTATCACCAGTTGAAGATCAGGGATTCGGATAATATGATGATTGCTTTTAGGACTAGATACGGGCACTATGAGTTTCTTGTTATGTCCTTTAGGCTGACCAATGCCCAAGCAGCATTCATGCACTTGATGAACAGTGTATTTTGGCCGTATCTGGATTCATTCGTGATTGTTTTTATCGATGATATTTTGGTGTATTCGCGTAGCCAGGAGGAGCATGCACAACATTTGCAACTTATATTGCAGAGGTTGAGGGAGGAGAAGCTTTATGCAAAGTTCTCCAACTGTGAGTTTTGGCTCAGCTCAGTAGCTTTCTTGGGGAACGTGGTGTCTAGCGAGGGTATTCAGGTCGACCCGAAGAAGATAAAGGCGGAACACTGTTGGCCTAGACCGACCTCAGCCACAGAGATTTGCAGTTTCCTTGGATTGGCAGGTTATTATCACCGGTTTGTTCCATGATTTTCCTCTATTGCATCACCCTTGACCAAGTTGACTCGGAAGGGTGTTCCATTTGTATGGTCAGACGAGTGTGAGGAGAGCTTTTAGAACCTCAAAACGGCTTTGACCAAAGCTCCAGTATTGGTTTTGCCCTCAGTCACAGGTTCTTATACCGTATATTGTGATGCATCAAGAGTTGGGATCGGATGTGTATTGATGCAGGAGGGTAGAGTTATTGCTTATGTTTCTCGTCAGTTGAAACCCCACGAGAACAACTACCCTGTACATGATTTGGAGTTGGCTGCTATAGTTCATGCTTTGAAGATTTGGAGGCACTAATGTATGGTGTATCTTGTGAAGTATTCACTGATCATCGCAGTCTTCAGCATTTGTTCAAGCATAAAGACCTCAATTTGAGGCAATGGTGATGGCTAGAGTTTCTTAAGGACTATGATATTACCATTCTGTATCACCCAGGGAAGGCCAATGTAGTGGCCGATGCTTTGACCCGAACGGCTATTAGTACGGGGAGCTTGGCATACATTCCAGTTAGGGAGAGGCCCTTTACAGTTGATGTTCAGGCTTTGGCCAATCGGATGGTGAGGTTAGATATTTTGGAGCCTAGTCGGGTGTTGGCTTACGTGGTTTCTCGGTCTTCCTTATATGACTGCATCAGAGAGCGCCCGTATGATGATCCGCATTTGCTTGTCCTTAAGGACAGGGTTCAGCATGATGATGCCAGGGATGTGACCATTGACGATGATGGCGTGTTGAGGATGTAGGGCCATATTTGTGTGTCCAATGTGGATGGGCTTCGGGAGTTGATATTGGAGGAGGCCCACAACTCGCGGTATTCCATTCATCAGGGTGCCGCGAAGATGTTTCAGGATTTCAGGCAGCACTACAGGTGGATAAGGATAAAGAAGGATATTGTAGGGTTTGTGGCACGGTGTCTCAACTATCAGAAGGTAGAGTACGAGCATCAGAGGCCGGGTAGTGTATTTCAGCGGATGATTATTCCAGAGTGGAAGCGGGAGAGGATTACTATGGATTTTGTGAGTGGTCTCCCTCGGACTTTCAAGAAGTTAGATTCTATTTGGGTGATTGTGGACAGGCAGACCAAGTCCGTGCACTTTATTCCGGTATGTACCACCTATTCTTCGGAGCGGCTGGTATGGATCTTTATCTGGGAGATTGTCCGATTGCATGGGGTTCCAGTGTCTATTATCTTAGATAGGGGTACTCAGTTCACTTCTCAGTTCTGGAGGACATTTCAGCGAGACTTGGGTATGCAGGTAGAGTTGAGCACAACATTTCATCCTCAGACAACGGAGAATCCGAGCGTACTATTCAGATACTGGAGGACATGTTGCGTGCCTGTGTTATTGATTTTGGGGGTTCTTGGGATGAGTTTTCACCGCTTGCAGAGTTTGCCTACAACAACAGTTATCAGTCGAGCATTCACATGGCTCCGTATGAGGTGTTGTATGGGAGGCGGTGTAGATCTCCTGTTGGATGGTTCGAGCCCGGTGAGGCTAGGTTATTGGGGACAGAGATGGTTCAGGATGCCTTAGAGAAGGTGAAGTTGATTCAGGAGAGGTTTCGTACAACCTAGTCGCGTCAGAAGAGTTATGCATACCAGAAGGTTCGGGATGTGTCATATATTGTAAGTGATAAGGTCTTGTTGAAGGTTTCACCCATGAACAGTGTTATGCGGTTTGGGAAGAAAGGGAAGCTGAGTCCAAGGTTTATTGGGCCTTTTGAGGTACTTTGGAGGATTGGGGAGGTGGCTTATGAGCTTGCCTTGCCACCCAGCTTGTCGAGCGTGCATCCGGCGTTTAATGTATCTATGCTCCGGAAGTATGTTGGGGACCCGTCCCATGTTTTGAACTTCAATACTGTTCAGTTGGATGATGATTTGACCTATGATGTGGAGCCAGTGGCTATTTTGGGTCGTCAGGTTTGAAAATTGACATCAAAGGATATAGCTTCAGTAAAGGTGCAGTGGAGAGGTCGGCCCGTGGAAGAGGCTACTTGGGAGACCGAGCGGGAGATGCGGAGCAGACATCCTCACCTGTTTATGGATCCAGGTATGTTTCTTGACCCACTCGAGGATGAGTGTTTGTTTTAGTTGTGGAAGATATCACGACCCGGACTGTCATCACGTGAGTTACCGCCCCGTTTCCCCCATTTTCTGCTTCCTCATGTTCTATTATAGGAGTCTTGGGTGAATGAGTTGATTTGGATTGATTTTGGATAGAAATGAGACACTTAGTCTCCTCAAGGAAGGCTTGTTTTGGAAAAGTCAACCAGACGTTGACCTATGAGTTAGAGGGATCGGATGTGATTTCCGGTGATTTGGTTAGCTTCGGGGGATGATTCGTGACTTAGGAGTGTGATCAGAATTAATTTTGGAAGTCCGAGGTAGAATTAGGCTTGAATTGGCGAAGTTATTATTTTGGCAAATTCCGGTTGGTAGGTGAGATTTTGATCCAAGGGTTGGAATGGAATTCTGAGAGCTGTTGTAGCTTCGCTAGGTGATTTTGGATGTGTGTGCAAAATTTCAGATCATTTGGAGGTGTTTTGGTTGGGTGTTTGATCGAATGTGAGTTTCGGAAGATTTGGATGAACTTAGGCTTGAATTTGATGTAATTTGATGGTTTACGTGTTATTTGTGGTGTTTTGATGATTCGAGCAAGTTTGAATAAGGTTTTGGATCATGTTTTTGCTTGTGGTTGAGGTCCCGGGGGCCTCGGGGTGATTTTGGATGGCCATCGAGAGGATTTTTGACTTGGTAAGATGTGCAGCAGGTCTGGTATCTGGTATTTCCGCATCTGCGGAAAAGGAATCGCAGATACTGTTGTGTAGGTGCAGGAGGAGGCTCGCAGGTGCTGTCTATGGCTTGATTGGATGATTCCACAGATGCGGAAGGGAAGCCACATCTGCGATGCCGCAGATGCGGTAGCTGCGTCGCAGAAGAGGAAGGGGTGGATTTGGCATTTCCGCAGAAGTGGACAATAATCCGCAGGAGCGAAAAATCCCTGTTATCAGAAGGGTTTAGAATATTGATTTTGTTCCGCGAGCTTAAGTCCATTTCCACCATTTTTAGGCAACCTTGAGAGTTCTTGGACGGAATTTGAAGGGAATTTCGACTAGGTGTGATTGGAGGTGAGTTTCTTGATCTAAATACATAAATTAATGGTAGAATTTACATTGAAATTTGTGGAAATTTATCGATAGAGGGTAAAGCTAGGGCTTAGAAATTTGGTATTTCAAAGTGGGGTTTGAGGGATCAAGTGAACTCCGATTTTGGTAAAATTGGTGTATAGACTCGTGGCGAGATAAGGAATCCGATGATGTTAATTTTTTGATTTTTTGAGATATGGGCCCGAGTTTTGCAAAGTTCGTAAATTTTGACATTTTTCGAGTCTTTTCGATTGGGTTGTGTTCCCTTAGCCTATTGTAATGTATTCCTTGTGGTTTTGAGAAGATTCGACACTTGAGGAGGTTGATTTGCGAGGTAAGGGCAAGCGAGCAAGGATTTTGGCTGGCTTGAGGTGAGTAATGATAGTAAATGATATTCTGAGGGTTTGAAACCCCGGATTTGCACAACGTAGTGCTATATTGAGGTGAAATGCGCACTTAATGGGGAGCGCAGGGTTGTTTACTTATGGGGATTGTGACTTGGTCCATCCCGTTTGATATTTTACCGCGTATTTGACTAAGTTAATTTGTTTATCATCGTGATTTGGGCTTATTGCCATATTTTGGGCTTAAAGCCAATTATCTGAATCCTTCGGGGATTGTTATCACTATTTCCTCACTATTTTGACACGTTATTTGAACTCAGTCCTAATGATTATACTGTTTTGCATACTCAGCCATTTTAAATGAATTTTTGAGACTTTAAATGATATTTCACTGATGTTGGGCTGAGAACTATTATTTAATTGACGCCCGAGGGCCTATGATATTTTCTGGACTGAATGAGGCTTTTAGGCCTTGACGTGAGGTGAGGAGGCTTTCAGGCCTCGAGTGATATGTGAGGAGGCTTTCAGGCCTCGAGTGTATTGTGAGAAGGCTTTCAGGCATCGAGTGATATGTGAGGAGGCTTTTAGGCCTCGAGTGTGATGTGAGAAAGCATTCAAGCCTTGTTTGATATGCCACGAGGTGGCTTGATATTGTGCTTGGGCCGTAAGGGGCCCCTCTCGGAGTCTATACACCCCAGTGAGCGCGGGTACCCATGTGATGTGATACTGAGCCCGAGGGGCTGATATTGATCTGAGTGATGAGATACAGAGCCCAAGGGGCTGATACTATTTCTGAGCGATTGGTACTGGGCCCGAGGGGCAGATTTCTATTCACTATTTACTTGATATTTTACCTGATTTACTGGATTTATGTTAAAAAGGGGAATTTTACTTTTATCCTGTACTGTTATACTGATTTACTATTTTTACTGCCTGATATAGAACTGCCTTGTGCTGTTATGTGCTCTCTTACTTTCAGTTATTATTTATTGTTGTTACTAACTGGGTAAGAGTACTCACATTACTCCCTGCACCAAGTGTGCAGATACATGCATTGTGGAGTCAACCCCTGAGTACTAACCCTTCCAAGATCAGGAGGCTAGTCGGAGTGACGAGGTAGCTGTTGACGTCCTCAGTCCTTATCTCTCCTATTTCATATCTTTGGATTTCCTTCGGACAATTGTATCAGACTTTATATTTTGTGGACTTATTTTAAACTCTGTAGTAGCTCATGACTTGTGACACCCCGGTTTGGACTGTGTCGGGTTGGTATCATATGTTGGTATTATTATTTCTGCGTTTTATCACTGTTTACACTTGTTCTGGATTTGCTAAAAGTTTAGAAATTTCTAAAAGAGGTATTTGCATTATTCTGGCTGGCCTTATCTTCACCAGAGGCGCCATCACGATCGGGGCTGGGAATTGGGTCGTGACATAGGGGCTTGGAGATACAGATTATGTACTCCGAGAAATTCATGAGGGTACTTGCAGAAACCATTCCGGCGCTGATTTCTTAGTCCGAAAGTTGATCAGGGTAGGCTATTACTGGGATAACATGGAAAAAAATACCAAGAAATTCGTCTGCAAGTGCAATAAATGCCAGAGATTTGCCCCCATGATTCACCAACCCGGTGAACAACTACATTCGGTCTTATCGCATGGCCATTTATGAAATGGGGGATGGACATCAATGGGCCCCTGCCCACGGCACCAGGTAAAGATAAATTCATTTTATTTATGACTGACTATTTCTCAAAGTGGGTGGAAGAACATGCCTTTGAGAAAATAAGAGAAAAAGAAGTCATTAAATTCATCTAGGACCACATTATGTGCCAATTCGGGATTCCCTCCGAGAGAACATGCGATAACGGGAGGGAGTTCATCGGAAGCAAGGTAACACAGTTTTTTGAGGATCACAAAATCAAGAGAATCCTATAGATGCCTTATCACCTGTGTGCAAATGGCCAGGCTGAATCCACGAATAAAACCATCATCCAAAAATTAAAAAAGAAGCTGGAGAGAATAAAGGGGAAATGGAGAGAAATGTTGCCCGAAGTTCTATGGGCATACCGAACAATTTCAAAATCAAGCATAGGGGAAACACCTTTCTCTCTAGTATACGACACCGAGGAATTGATACCGGTGGAGGTCGGGGAGCCGAGTAGTAGATTCCAATACACCACCGAGAGCTCAAACAACGAGGCCATGAAAACGACCCTCGAACTACTAGATGAAAAATGGGAAGCTCGCCAGCCCGAATAGCCACCCAAAAGCAATGGATCGAAAGGTATTATAACAAGAGAACAAACCTCCGACATTCAGAGTTGGGGACTTGGTCCTAAGGAAAGTCACCCTTAACACCTGAAACCCTAATGAATGATAGCTAGGCCAAAAAGGACCGTACCGTATCCTCAGAGTAGTAGGCAAAGGGTCTTACAAGCTCAGTACCATGGAGGGCGAACAACTTCCAAGCAGTTGGAATATATCAATGCTAAAACGGTATTATCGCTAGCGCATCCGATTGAAAATTCTGAAAACACCCTCGAGCATGCGTTGCACTCTTTTCCTTTGACCGAATTTTTTCTCTAGAAGGGTTTTACCGGCAAGGTTTTTAACGAGGCAAAAACCATATACTACCTATGGAGATTCAACAAGTATTTAA
This sequence comes from Nicotiana glauca, assembly GCA_026770625.1. Lineage (NCBI taxonomy): Eukaryota > Viridiplantae > Streptophyta > Magnoliopsida > Solanales > Solanaceae > Nicotiana > Nicotiana glauca. The sequence continues at coordinate 150,184 of MU726479.1, read as the reverse complement.
GATTCTTTTTCAATCCACCTCGAATACTAGGGGGACATCCCCCCGGAAGGTCACCTACTCGGGAAAGCCGAGATACCTCAAATAGGACCTCGATAGGAAAGCAATGTACCGGGCCAAACAGTCAAACGAACCGTGCCCATATAGAGCAACAGGGCCCTTAACAACAAAAACATGTATACTTATACCAAGTAATCAAGTAATACTTTTCATCAAAGCATTTTGCACTCCAAAAGAAGCTCGGCGTGCATACCATGTTTTAGGATCTTACCCGTACTCGCATAAACACTTAGTGTAAAGTGCTGGTTATTAAAGAGGTAGAAAAAGCTTCACACTTGATTATCCTGCTAAAAATAACTAGTAATAATCTCTGCATTCATATCAACTAGAACAACATGCTCTTAGTATAAAATAATTTCCAAACTGTCTTTTAATAATTCTGAATAACTGTTGCATACTATTTTATGCCTAGGAAAGCCTTTGATAATTAATTTCAAATTAAACCAGAATGGTCTCTGTGATCTGTGATTAATTATCAGCTATTCAAATCAATAGGCAAACCTCATTCGGACTTCTTTTCTGAGTCATGTGATAAATCGATTCACTGTTATCACTTAAAACTTTGTTAAGATCTGAATGTTGACCTTAGTTGTGCATGAGTCATGGTGTCTATGTGCATTATTTGTGGCGGTATACTTGAGCCTTCTACTTGTTTTTGTGTTTTCCCCTTAAATGCAGTCCTATATGTTCTTGTTTGTCGCTTAATATTTTGCCTTTAAACCTGAGGGTCCGCCTAGAAGCTCCTTCATATAGTACATGAGTCCTAAATTCCTCCGGGACTGATAGGAAGGGATGGGTAACAACATGCAATAAGGGTCGAGACCAACCCTCGCTTTACTTACCTTTACGGGACGGGAAATGGTAGATGTGGATATAATGACCGGTGTGCTAATACCATACGTAGCCCCTTTCTATGGAGTGATTATTGGTCATTGTACTGATGTGATCCATATTATAAACAAACCTAGGACACCCCTTTATATTCGTAAATATGATTAACTTGTAATCCTTTTCAAAACCTAGCTTCTTCATTAATCATTTTTTTACACTTGTGTATTTAAACTTAAATCCCCTACTATTTGGGCCATACTTATTTGCTAATTGTACAAATTCACAAAAACTGTCTGGCCAGGAACCACACTAGTGGATCCTAAGGGGTGCCTAACACCCCCCACCTTAGGATAATTTCAAGCCCTTACCCTATCTTTGGTTACCAAATGAACCTTATAGGTGCTTTAACACACCTTAAATCGTTAGGTGGCGACTTTTCAAAAATGCAAACCCCTTTCCCAAAAGGAAAGAGTTGTCCCACATAAAAAAATTCATAAACTCTGATTCCCTTTGTGAGGAAACGAAAAAGAGGGCGCGAAAATGATATTTTTGTTATTTATTTATTATATTTGTAAATTATTTATTTGTTAAAAATTGGAAATCTAGACCTAAATTTATCCGAATTTTCGACCTAAACTACCCTAGCACCAGCCTAATAATACCTATGACCAAACAATTAAACCCTCAGCCCAACCAATTAACTAACCCGACCCAAAACTCCCAACTAGTCATGGCCGTTGATCTCTAAGATCAACGGCCCATATTACTCCTCTCCTTTTAATTAATCAAAACTTACCCTAACCTTAACCATTCCCCATCACCCCCTACCTTCAAATGCTCTCAAACCTCTCTCACCTCTCTACCCAAACTCTAGCCGTCTCCCCCAATTTTCTCTCATAATCCTACTGGACATGGGATTACCTAACTGTTTCTTTTCATATTCTACTTTCCCCTGATAATGGAACCTTATATAGCACTTGCCTAAACATGGCAAGCAGATCTCTTCAACTTCGAAGCAAAACTGGTTAGTTCCTTGGCCTTTTCCGTCTATATTCATTCTTGTTCTTTTATGGTATGAATCTCTATGAATCTCTGTGTATATTTGTGATAATTACTTACCCTTAAAATTAGGGTTTCAGATCTAACTAATTCAATCCTATGATTTTAAGTGTTATCTCGTCCATATGCATCCTATTATGTGTAAATTTGTTCGATACTCTGATTTAAATGGTATTTCTATCTATGTTTATCTTATTCTATACAACATTTGATTATTTTAGATTTCTACCGATTTGTGTGCTTTACCTAAATTAGGGTTTTGAAATTTTCTCTTTTCCTTACTAGTGTTTGACTGATATTTTTCCATGTTTATGTTTTTAATTTCTACACTATATAAACCCTTACTATTCCCCTTTGAGACAGTTCTGGAATCACTAAGAAATAATTATTAAAAATTAAAATTGTGTGCCCTTTACTCTTTAACAATTTTGTTTTGTACCTTTGGTTCCTGGCTGGCTGAAAGCTTAGGCCAGAAATTTTGGGTTCTTGCTCTTTTTTTTATATTCATAACAATATTAGCTTCCTTTCTTTCTTGTTTCATTTAACTGGCAATTTACCAAACCTTTGTCATTTCATTCTGATTTAACATGTGTTTTCACCTCTGAAGATTTTTTGTTCAATGTGTTATTTCAATTTTAGGCCTTTCTAATCTAAATATCATTACGTTTGTAGTTTGAGACATGTTTAGACCCGAGTTGATTACTTTCTTTTAATTCTGCCTAGATTATATGTCACTGATAGCCATCTCTTGAACGTTTAAGTTTGTTATTAGCCCTGTTATTTGAACATGCTCTCATATACCTTTGCTATGGATTGGTTGACTCAGTATGAGTGTACTCATTAAGTAAATAGCAAGTCTGTTTCTGAATCTGCTGTAATGTAGCCTATTTTGATCTTGTTCTCATCATGTCTTGACTTCTTTAATAATCGCCCTTATTAGTTCTCAAAATGATAAGTCCTATTTCTAATTGATATGATCCCTTCTTGTGACACTAGCCTTCTACACTTAGCAGAATCTGAACTTTATTTTTCTTATTACCATAAGACTATCTTCCAACTTGTCTTGTTATACATTTTGTGTTGAACTTGTTTTTATTTTTTTGAATTTCGTTAAGTCTGTTCTTAAATCTAAACATGTTCTATTGCCTATCCTATGTGCTCAACTTAAACCTGTTGGTACCCTTCAATGTTGTCCATTAATTAGCGCATTCCCATACTGTTTAGTTCCTATTCTTAGCCGGCTGAAAGTCAAGGCTACTTAGGTTGTATCATTTGACCTCCTTAGTGTGAGGATTCCTTAGGGTTAATTTGAGATCCTCGTGAACTCGGACACACTAGGACTTGGTCCCTACTTATTCTCTGAATCTCTCCTATTAACCTCTCTAGTGTGAGCACTGCCCTGGGTTCTTGAAGCCCTTGGGAACGCTGACACACTAAGGACTTGGTTCTATATGCTCAACTAAGTTTTCTACCTACTGGGTGAATCAATTGATTTTTGGCTGCCCTATGTCAATGTAGATGTAATTCCTGAGCTATTGTGAATCATGGGAATGAAGGCCTGTCCAGTTCGGCTGTATCTTTGGGCGTGATGTAGGCTCCCTATAGTTATTTATCTTTGTACTCTATTCATATTCATTTGGGTCTGCAATAATTCATGTAATAACATGTGGGGTGTTAGTAAAATCAGGAGAGGGGTTCTATCTTAACATTTGCATTAAAATGGGTAAAGATCCTTCCTATAGGTACTTTGTTGTGCTCAAATGTGTTATTATATTAGAAATCATGCTTATAGGTATTCTATTTTGCTAAAAAATGTGCCATCATGCTCCATTATCATGTTCGATTATTATGTGTTAGTAATCCTGCCCATAGGTTCTTAACTTGGTTCAAATGTATTATGCTTTTACCTGTTAGAAACCATGCCTATAAGATTACGTTGAGTCGCAAATACATATTCTTTGCAATGTACACATAAAGATCATGCCTATAAGAGCATAATCAGATGCCATTTCTGTTACTCTCATTACTCTATCACCCGCCTAGAAAGCATGCCTATAAGGATAAAATGGTGTAAAATCAAGTACAATTGTTAATTGCTAGAAATCCTGCCTATAGGGTGTTCTATTAATGCTGCTAACCTTATGCCTTCAAACAACTTTCCTGCCTGCCTGATACATCAATTACAATGTTACATTTGGAATCCAGAATCATTCAGCAATCTTGTCTATAGGATCAATAACTCATAACCTGCGATCTCAATAATCAATATGCGATATCAGATTCCATAAACTGTGTATGAATTTCAGAATCATATCTATAAAATTACATTTTTGCATCTGAAATTGCTACATGTATTGAAATCCTGAATCACGTAGAGATCATGCCTATAGGATTCAACAATAGTCTAAAAATCTACAACTGTCAAATGCTCAATGTGTTTGAATGCATTCGTTGTCAAAGTGTGGAGGCTAACTTAAGCCCTTAGCTACTTTTGTATGAAGTCCAAACTATTTTGCATGACGATTAGTTTATCATTTTGAGCTGCCTAAGTTGAAGTCTAGAACTACCAAAATATATATCCAAAGCCTCCTGGACCATAAACATGTGACAGGTAGTGCATGCATAGGGTATGGTTTAGAATCAACTAGTGTGCTTTAGGTAACAACTTGAAGATAGTAATCGGGTAGCAAGAGATGATAGTGTGTGCCCGCTGAATAATATGAGCAACACCCCATCTTGTGGGAGTTATGAAGTATTATTTATGGTGAACGGGGAGATCCTTCAGGCTTAAAAATTTAGGACCCCACCTTGTCTTTCAATCAATTATTTGTGTTTAATAATGAATTCCCCAAATTCATTTATTTTTTTATCTTTGATAACATAAACTAATTTGTATAATTGAGTTCGGCCGGCAACCATAGTGGTGAACTTTGAAGAGTGCCTAACACCTTCTCTTTTAGGTATTTTCGAGCCCTTAGTCAATCTTTGGTGACGCAAACTAGTCACATAGAGTTATCTGCAAAATAGGTACCCTAACGCACCTCAAAATCATTCGGTGGTGACTCTCTCTTTTAACCCTCCCTTCCTTAAAAGAGTTTTTACCTGTTGAAACCCAATTTCGCAAGAAAATGGGGCGTGACAACATGGAGACTGTGCTTGGAATTTTTAGGCTCTTACCATAAGTGAACTTGGTCTATATGAATTAATCTTCACTCATAAGTGCATCTTCATTAACTTTGTTGTTACATGAATTTCCCACTCTCGTTTCCCTTTTTATTGCTACTTGTACACCCTTTAACCCGATTTCCCTTTATTTGAACTCACATGCAAATATCTGCTTAATTTGTTCATAACATGCACTTTCCTTTAGACATTTTTAAATTGCTACATCATTTCTCTCCCCATCCTCACTCCCTTATCTACTTTATTACAATTTTCACATACGCAAACTAACTTCTTCCTTGTTGTTCTTTCGTATTTACATTTTCATTGAATACTACATTTACTGCTTTCAACATGCAAAAATAATGAACAACAGGCAGTTTTATCTTTGCATAAAGCATGCTCCACATCATATTCACTCGTGCGTGATTAATACCATGTCGGCGCTTGATAAGTGTACGCGCTCTTCCTCTAATCACCCTTTAAATTTGGAAAGGCATATTAGTAGTAAAATTAGTCGATCAGCAGTGCAGTCGATGGTTCCATACCCTCCCCTCTCAAGTTGTCCTCTTGAGGGTACTGGTCTAGACTTTTCTAGAAACTCCCACTCTAATATTAACTGTGCATGCATCATGTCCAAACCTAGTATGAGTTAGAACGTTGTCCGGGTAATAACTCTCTAAGACAAGCCTTGTCCAAAGTCTGCCGAGATTTCCATAGTCCCAATAGGCACAATCATGATCTGTGCATTATTTGGAGAAAACATGCCAATATGTTGATCATTAATGTGTAAATAGCCAAATCTGGAGGGGGAGAGGGCTAACTCTATCTGTTTTGTAGAATTGAGGCACGAAGTCCCCAAGTTCAACATGGTTCAAAATATCACACCTTTGTTGCTGGATTGGTGGGAAAACCTTTCACCAAGTGACAAAAACTATGTGAAAATATTCTTCAGGAATTTACCCTCTATGTTAGACATTCGTCCAAAAAAGGCACCAATTGAGGCTGCTACTATGTTTTGGGATAAGAAGAGACCTGTTTTCCATTTTGATGACATAGAAATGACTCATCTTTTGGAAGAAATAGGAGGTTCCGCTAGGCTCCCGTGGGATAGTCCTGGTTTGTTATTACCAGAAAATTGCACTCTTCAAGGTTTCTAAGAAATGATTGGTTTCAGGAAAAATGATGATTTAGTATGTTTGAAGAAGTATTACATACCGTTTGATTTCCTCTATGAGCATTATTGGCATAACATGTCATACCGCCTTTACCATGATGAGTTCGTCATCACTTCTTTGGGTTGGATTCACTACCGTGTTTTTGCGTTCATTGTCTATTTTCTGGGGATGCTAGTATTTCCAATACAAGGAGAAAGGAACCACACTCGCTTAGCTATGGTCACTAAGGCTTTAATAGAGGGAATTGAGGGGCAAATTTACACAATCATCCCTATGATTTTGGCTGATATGTAGCGGGCTTTAGATCGTTACAAGAAGGGGTATAAGCACTTCAAGGGTTTTAATCTGTTGCTGCAAGTATTGTTGTTGGAACACCTTCAGAGGGGAGAATACCGTCAAGAATTTCTGCGACGACCATAGAATGACCACAGAGCCTATCACCATCCGAGGAGAATGACTTTTATCCCAAACAATTTTGCGCAATCGAAAAACGCTGTGAGCTAGGCACGCTTCTTTAACAATTTGACTGATTACAAGGTACATTCGATGTTTGAGTGGTTTCCTAGCAGTGAATTTACCTAGGTTGAGAGATACTCCTCATCTAGTAGTAATCGGATTAACGGGAATTTATCCATATGCTCCTATCATAGTTATAAGGCAAGCCAGGAGAAAATATGTTATACCACGAGTTTCCAAAATGCTTCAATACAAAGCAGACTTCTAGGGGAACGCCATTCCATTAAAGTTAGAGTCACAACACATGTGGCATTAAAAGATTATGGTGGAAAAAGATACCATCCAGCCAGATCGGTATCATGTCGACCATGTGTACTTCTATCCGTCATGGTTGATAGACGATATAGCGGGGGACGTCAAGCCAGGGACTAATCCAAATAATAGGGTTATAGACGGTGCTACTAAAGCACAAGTCAAATACAGGATGTTGCACAAAAGGATTTTCGATTCTGAAGCTAGGCATTCGGAGCAACATAAATCGGATATGGAAGCAATCAACGAGTGGAGAGAAATAGCTACTAAGTCAACAGAGAGTTTGGAATATTTGGAGCATGGGTTGATAGAGCTTGAAGGGAAGATAAGAAACAAGGTTACAGGATGTCAAAACATGGATGGCAATGAAGGAGGGATCCTAGCCAGGGCTGATCTGCAGCTTGACATACACGACTTGGGGAATCTGATTGTCACGACCCAAATCGATGGGCCGCGACGGGTACCCGGTACCTTACTCAATCTAGTACCAACATAACATATCTTTCTTATTACTAATATACACATGACATACGGCCCTAATAGGCCAACACGATTATTTATAAACTCAAGACATCGACCGACAAGGCCGTACAATCTTTCACGTATGTCTAAAATCCTCTAAGAGTACATAAGTGTCACAAAGGTCGGGACAGAGTCCCACCAAACCAAACAATAGACGTCTAAATAATACTAACCAAATACGCAACTCCAAAGCAAATGGAGCGCACCAACATCTTCCGCTGAGCTGATAGCCTACTTGGAGGGCTCTCGACCTGTTTATCAGGACCTACGGGTATGAAATTCAGCATCCCCAGGCAAAAGGGACGTCAGTACGAATAATGTACCGAGTATGTAAGGCACATAAATAGTTATATACAAGACATGGAAAAAATATAGAGTACAAGACTCAACCTGTAAGTCTGAATAACTTTGTAAATCATAAATTGCCTTTAGCGTTATGCATATGCGTATGAAAGTCATTTCGTGCATAGATACATGTTTTATAACATCATAGCCTCTGAGGGCATCCCATCATATCATATAGGCCATTGTGGGCAAAATCATCATCGTATAACAGCTGATCAGGTGGTGGTGGGTATATAACGCCGTAACCTTTTCCCACATCCCATATACATATACATACATATATACGCGTATATAACGCCGTCTGAGTCATGGGTCAATGTACATGTATAAATGCATGAAATACATATGAAATATAATAACAAAATCTCTCGATATGTCATAAGACCATTATACCTTTGATTAATATTATAACATTATTTTACGTAATTTTTGAGACCCATGAACAGATGATAGAACAATAAGACATATGGAAATTCAAGAATATAGGCACTTCTAATACTTCTATGAATAGAGTCATATATAGAATTTGTGCATTTGCATGTTTCGTTCGTATTGTATAGATTATACCAAAAGAAAGAAGGGATAGCCTTAACATACCCTGAATAGGAACAACTCCGTATAATTATCCCATTGAAAACCTTCGTGGATTGAATTTAGAACCCAAATATCGAATTTAAGTATCTGCGCTTTGGATTTGAACGATTGGATTCTGTTCTGTTTTTTCAACGTTTTTCTTAAGACCAAATGTCTTTGAAACCTTTCCAAAAATCAGAATTTTTACATCAAGGTGATTACTAATCTCTTGTTAAAAAGAATGGAATCCAACACACTTAAATGTCTTTACTTAACACTCACTTCTCATGTTCTCTTGGTTTGAAATTGAAAAGGGAATTGTTTCTGATTCTTCAAGTCTTGGAAAGGACTTACTTGATTCACTTGAATCCTTAGCAAATAAGGTTCTTGGTTTTTTTTTTTTAAGATTTGAAGGAATAATATTGAACTTATTTGATTTTGGTGGAAAACGTTTCTGGTTCTAGCCTTTGAATGGGTTTGGTACTCAATTGTGATAATATCACATTTGTGGGTTTATCAGATTCCTACAAGGTGATAAGATTTAGACACCTCTTTACAATTGATTATGAGTCATATCTTTAAATAGATGGCCTTGTGCCGCGTGGAGAGTGGTGTATTTTAGTTAATTTTTATCCACTTATTAGTTAACTGGGTAATGTTCCGTTAACCGGTAATTAACTAATTACTCGCATAAATTTAAAAATTACCACAAATTACTTAAAATTTTATATATTTTTAAAATACTTCATATATACATTATATATTATACTACCGTGGTCATATGGTGCATTGCATGGTACTAGTTCAAAATTATCGGTATTATCGCTCGACCCGTATTTTATTCCAAATTGACCACTTTCTACCAAACTCGTTATATTTAATTGTGTACCCCCTTATTATTCACAAGACTTATTTATCGATTGCTATAAATAGCGTAAGTACGTTAACATCAAGATGATCTCTTTCCCGAATCTACATTGGTTAACTAAAAACGAAATTTTAACATAGAATACTTCAGGGTGCAACATCATCGTAACTTAATACTGCAAAACGTGACTTCACCGTAATATATTAGTGCAGAGAATAACATTGCATACTACTGCGAGGCGTAATATTATTGCCCCCTTTGGAACATTCGTCCTCGAATGTTGACTGATGCACTTATCATTTTCATAAGTTATATTTTTCGAATATTTTAGAACTTTCCTTGCCATCTAGGCGCCGGTTCTGTGACTTATTCCAAAGTCCAGGGTATTTTTCCCTTAAGCCTCCTTCTCACATTAAAACTTGTAGTTGGAATTCTTTCAATCTCGTAATTATTGCTACCTTTTATCATGCAACCTGTACAATTTTGACCTTGTAAGTGTGCCCAATCTCTAGGCTTCATATGTAGAGCTTGATAAGATGTCCTTTTGGGTATATATGAGTATACTGAAGTTCTTCGATTTGTACTTTGTTGAATTTACGAATGTTGCTATATCTAATCGCATCGATCCATTTAACCATCCGTATGATTTTATTGACATAACTCTTACTTTATTTATCAGTGCTGAGGTCTGCTACCAAATCCCAGCTTACTCCCGTTGCTTATTCCATATGTATAAATTTATATCCTTTAATGCTTCCTCATCACTGCTCATCTTTAGAATGATAGCCTAATCTCATCTCATACTTTGTGACTTTTGTCCGTCTATTGTTGATTCACCTCAATATCGATCTACGATATACCACTGATAACTCGAAACTTCTTACGTAATACTTTTGCTCCTAGGGCTTATGTCATATCAAGGAATATTCGGGGTGATTCCTATAATCGTATTTCTTAGTGTCTCAATGTGATTCACCTTGGGGGGGGGGGGGGGTATCTTAATTTCATGTCGCCGGCGAAACCCTTTCTCCATCTCTTCTCTCTCACTCTTTTTTTTTCAAATCATTATTCAAACGAAGGCCCAAACGTCATCCTTTATCTTTCACAATTATACCTTTATTTTACTACCAGGTCAGCATTTTATTCCTTCTAAATGCTATTAATCTTAGACTCCTTTGAGTTTATTCAGGCTATACTGAACTTTCAATAACTTAGAGAAACCATTATCTCTCTTGTTTCCATGGACTTAATCGCGAGGACTTATCCATTCTCGTCACCTTTTCACTTGACTTTCCTCATCCTTACTCATATTTTGTTAAAACTTTTTCGCTCTACCATACTTTATCTTGCGACCTATACATATCCATTTATACTACTGCAACCTTTTTTTAACTTGTTTGCACTATAGATTTCCTTATGTTATTCTGGATCGCCAAGCGAGACATCACATTGTCTCCAACTTTTCTCTAGTCTCTTAATTAAATCTCTCAATACATAGAAACTATAGGTTGGAAGACATGCCATCGACGATGCCGCTATCATTCCCGGTTATTGGATCCCCGTTCTTATAGCATTTTATCTGAAGTATGGACAATTCACGATCTTCTGCCTTTGAGTATCGCACACATTTTTCACCTTTACCTTACTTACCTTAAAATCATGCATCGTATCTTCTATCTCTTTCCTGACCTCCCTTCTACCTACGTGTAATTCCCGTCGATAACTTAAAGCTCTATTATAATACTCGCACCTCTGGTACATACATAATCCGATAGGAGCTTCGTAGTGACTTCCTATGAGACTGGTACCCTTCTAACAGGCTTTATCATAGGGCCGTTATAGAACATAGTTGTTGTGCTATCTCTCTTGTTCCTCTAATATAAAGAGTGATTCTGCTATGTTCGCAATCACGATTCCTATAACTTCTAGGTTCAATAATCAAAGTCCTTATTTACTTTGTTGATGTAACTCATAAGTTTCCTTCTTCTTCTGATCGGCCATTATGCTGGCTTAAGTTATCTTCCAACCTTCGGCTCAGGGTATTAGTTATTACTTTATCCCTCCATCGACAATATGAGGTATTCATGATAAAATCTTTTAACAATTCATTCCTTTGTCCTTGACCTGGGCTTAATTCTTTATTTTAACTTATACTGGAATCTTTTACGATTGTATGATTGTCAACATATATGCTGCATGTGTAAAACTACAAACTCTTAAGTATGTTCGTAACATCACCAACTTGGGATCATTGATCAAATAATTCCTTCTCATCTTTCTCTTAACGTAAGCTATTATATTTCCTGATCTTTCTTCCCCTTGTTGCGTGTATACTTAGTTTATCTTAGCTCCCACACATGCCGAAATTTTCGTACAACTCGTATGATCTTTGAATATTTCTTTTGATTTTTACTTCACGTTCACTAGACACGGTAGATTCATCTTTCTTATGGAGGACGTACAATGTTGTCATAAAACTGTTGTTATAAGATGATTTCCTCTTTAGGTCACTGTGCTTAAGTTGAAGCCTTCTTCCTATTTTTCTCAGCTAGTCCTTCACTATAGTACTTAGGGAGGATCCTTTGACTTTTGTAAAGATGCGAGCTTATTATATCGTATTCCCGATAGAATTCTTGATGTTCGTACTCACTTGTAATTATCCTTAGTTACTTAACTCCACACTCATCTGCTCCTATGACTGCTTCTGAACTGAAGTCTTGACTGTCTTCCCAATGGAACTACCTTTTATTTCCGTAACACTCATATGGTACCTTTAACTACCCCGACTCTTGTTTGAATATATCTCAAGTATTATAATGATATTTTCTGAGGTTAAATTCTCAATTTTGGGTTCTACTATGTTTATCTTACACAATCTGATCGCTCATCTGTAACCTCTTGTTTAGCCATAATTGGGATCTCCCTGACTAATTACTAACTACTCGTTGCCCCATTCTCATATCAATATTTCTCATAATCCTTCTCGGGTTATTTATTTTGTTTTAACTTACGTATCGTAATATCTCCTTATTTATTAATAACAGCTCGGGCAGGAACCTTTACTTCCTCTCCTTGATGTCATGCTTGCACAATATTCTTGAATCATAGTGTATTTGTAAGATTTGGATAAGTTCCATCTCATTCCTTTTTCATTTATCGCATTCTTCCTTTACTATTCCATAGTCACTAGAACCACTTAAATCTGACTTAATGCCGCATCACTCCATATTTCCCCCTTTAGGGGTGTACTAGGAGCTGAAACCACGAGGATCTACCTATAGATATTTTACCTCTTCATCTTTGTCGTCGTTTCTCAACATCAATGATCTTTACTCCCCTTACGGCAATCCCTTTGTACCAAAAATGAAAAATTCCCTTACTCGTGAGGTGACACTTAACGTAACTGGCACATAAAATTTCTTAAGTTTAACTTTGCTCACATTGCTTTCTTTAGGGAAGCGTCTCCCTGGATGACCATTCTATGAATTTCTCATAAATCTTCTTTTGCTGTCCATTCTATTATTCGCGGAACAAAATCTGAAATTCTTATGATGACGACTATCACTAGTCACTCAGTCAGTAATTCATGTTTAGTTTGCCTTGTTCACCAATCCATACTGATTTCTGTTGCTCTAGGGATTAACTCTCCCGTCTGGTAGCCGCGTTGGAGTTATTTCTAGAAGTAAGGATATAACCTTATGGCCTATACTCGTTCGTTGTCTTAAGTCCCATCACTTTTCGTCTCTTCCTTCATTTTACTATAGGTTCTGTAACGCTCTACCATTTTTATCCATGTATCACACCTTATTCATAATTCTTCCTTATCTCTCTTCTCATTATTTTGCTAATATTTGTGCATATCCCTTTTCTTGTGAAAACTTCAATACGACATTCTTTCGCTTTTAGCTTTCCTTTGCTCCATCCAGTGGCTCTTCAAGTTGCTTAATGTTCTCTCATTACTAGGGACACGAGCCACGCTAAGGTAATATTTATCCCTTCAAGGCTTATAGTGCATGTCTTTGTAGTACTCATATCTGGCTGCACTATTTTAAAGTGTACCATCTACGCGTCTCATAAAGAGATTTATTAGCACATTTACAATATCCTTCGGAAATGTTAACTGACCCAATTAATTCATCTATCATATCTTCTTATACTACATTTGTTAACCCCATAGGGCATGTCAGGAAGGGTTGTGACCAATTGTGTATACCTCTTGTTACTATTGAATATAACTCAAAAATCTTATGTTCCTCTGCCTCAATTATAAACGTTGTTAACCTTCATTGAACTGGGTACCTCGTACCCTTTTCACCTTGCTCCTTTTACTTACTAAAACTGGTACTTATCTTCTTAATCTCACATTATCCTTTACCATAAAGGTAGATAGGCATTCTTTCCTTAAGGCTTCCTATAAGGAAGCATACACCTTTCAGTACACCTATGATCTGCTGAAGACCTCATATTTACTTATCGTAGGCATCATACAACAATCCAATTCCTCTGACTCGGCTTGTCCACAACAATCTCTTTTTCCAACCTTCTTTCCAGATGTAGGTATCATCTTATTACGAATAGGATTTAGAAATTTAAATTCCTAGGACTGAGCTCTACCACACGATCTAGAGTAAGAAGAAAGAGTACAATCTTAAATGCCCTGTAGCCTCCTGCTTATAAGTGAGGTGTACGACACACTCATAAATAAGACTCTACAAGACACGGCTTGTATACTCCCTAGCACAGAACTGCTCTGATACAACTTTTGTCATCACCCAAACCGAAGGGCCGTGACAGGCACCCTGTACCTTACTCAACCGAGTACCAACGTAACATATCTTTCTTATTACATTATAATATACACATGGCATACGACCCTAATAGGACAACGCGATTATTTATAAACTCAAGACATCGGCCGACAAGGCCGAACAAACTTTCACGTACAAGACATATGTCTACAAGCCTCTAAGAGTACATAAGTGTCACAAAGGTCGGGACAGAGTCTCGTCAAACCAAATAATAGACGTCTAAATCATACTAACCAAATACACAACTCCGAAGCAAATGGAGCGCACCAACATCTTCCGCTAAGCTGATAGCCTACTTGGAGGGCTCTCGACCTGTCTATCAGGACCTAGGGGCATGAAACGCAGCGTCCCCAGGCTAAAGGGACGTCAGTACAAATAATGTACCGAGTATTTAAGGCACATAAATAGATACATACAAGACATGGAAGAAATATAGAGTACATGACTCAACCTGTAAGTCTGAATAACTTTGTAAATCATAAATTACTTTTAGCGTCATGCATATGCATATGAAAGTCATGTCGTACATAGGTACATGTTTTATAACATCATAGCCACTGAGGGCATCCCATCGTATCATATAGGCCACTGTGGGCAAAATCATCATCGTATACCAGCTGATCAGGTGGTGGTGCGTATATAACGTCGTAACCTTTTCTCATATCCCATATACATATATATACATATATATATACGTGTATATAACACCGTCTGAGTCATGGGTCAATGTACATGTATAAATGCAAGAAATGCATATGAAATATAATAATAAAATCTCTCGATACGTCATAAGATAATTATACCTTTGATTAATATCATAGCATCATTTTACGTATTTTCTGAGACCCATGAACAGATGATGGAACAATAAGACATGGAAATTCAAGAATATAGGCACTTCTAATACATCTTTGGATAGAGTCATATATAGAATTTGTGCATTTGCATTTCGTTCGTATCGTATGCATCATACCAAAAAAAAGAAGGGATAGTCTCAACATACCTGGAATAGGAACACCTCCGTATAATTATCCCATTGAAAACCTTCATGGATTGAATTTAGAACCCAAAAATCGAATTTAAGTATCTGCGCTTTGGATTTGAACGATTGGATTCTGTTCTGTTTCTTCAACGTTTTTCTTAAGACCAAATGTCTTTGAAACCTTTCCAAAAATCAGACTTTTTACATCAAGGTGATTACTAATCTCTTGTTAAAAAGAATGGAATCCAACACACTTAAATGTCTTTACTTAAGACCTACTTCTCACGTTCTCTTGGTTTGAAATTGAAAAGGGAATTGTTTCTGATTCTTCAAGTCTTGGAAAGGACTTACTTGATTCACTTGAATCCTTAGCAAATAAGGTTCTTGGGGCTTTTCTTTTAAGATTTGAAGGAATAGTATTGAAATGATTTGACACCGGTGGAAAACGATTCTGGTTCTAGCCTTTGAATGGGTTTGGTACTCAATTGTGATAATATCAGATTTGTGGGTTTATCAGATTCCTACAAGGTGATAAGATTTAGACACCTCTTTACAATTGATTATGAGTCACATCTTTAAATAGCTGGCCTTGTGCCGCGTGGAGAGTGGTGTATTTTAGTTAATTTTTATCCACTTATTAGTTAACTGGGTAATGTTCTGTTAACCGGTAATTAACTAATTACTCGTATAAATTTAAAAATTACCATAAATTACTTAAAATTTTATATAATTTTAAAATACTTTATATATTATACTACCGTGGTCATATGGTACATTGCATGGTACTAGTTCAAAATTATCGGTATTATCGCTCGATCCGTATTTTATTCCAAATTGACCACTTTCAACGAAACTCGTTTTCTTTAATCTGTGTAACCCCCTTATTCTTCATAACACTTATTTATCAGTTGCTATAAATAGCATAAGTACGTTAACATCAAGATAATCTCATCCCCAAATCTACATTGGTTAACTAAAAACGAAATTTTAACAGACAATACTTCAGGGTGTAACATCGTCGTAACTTAATGCTCTAAAATGTGACATCACCGTATTATATTAATGCAGAGCATAACATTGATGTACTACTGCTGGACGTAACACTGATCGATCGGACAAAGAAGGCCAAGCATGGAGAAGGTCCCTCTGGGATCAAATAGATTAGGAATTATTTTTTACTTGCTTTCTAGACTCGTTTTAGGCTTTGATTATAATAAGGCAAATGCCATTAGTGACTCTTTATAATTATTATTGTTTTGGTAGAGATTTGGTTCATTTATCATATTAATGAAATGACGCAGTTATTGACATCGGTTTTCTCCAGATTTATATGTCGCTTAGGCCTACCTCGGGCACAATGAGGTCCTCAAATTAGGATGCAAATTTATAATTCTGCAACATGTTTTTAAATACTACAAGCATCCTTTTAATACTCCTTACTGACTTGTTTACCTTTATTGTTTATTCTCATCCCCTAAGGTTGGTTCGTGTGTACTGGCATGATCGGCATATGATACCAGATCTAGCGGTCCTCCACCACCGCCTCCTCCAAGTATCCTAAAATCAAAGGAAAAGCCAGAATGGATGATACAAACAATACCATGAAAGACAATGCTACGCATGAAGAGAATGTTGAAACTTCAGATGGTCGACGCACTGCACCACAGAACGACTTGGTATTACGGTTGGAACAGAAGAGATTGAAGTTACAAGGGGAACTTGAGCAGGTTAGGAACTTTTCAAACATTTCCCTTACCCTGAACGTCCCCGATGTCAACCAACAAAACATCAAAAATCCAGCACCTACCCAGAACACACAAAACCAACAAAATCCTCTCGCACCTCACCAATATGACATACCTCCTCAAAATCTCAATCCTCCACCAGTACCAACTCCTTCACAACATTATCATCATCCAACCCAGTATCTACAAACCCATGTCCTCAAATTAGGATGCAAATTTATAATTCTGCAACATGTTTGTAAATACTGCAAACATCATTTTAATACTCCTTACTGACTTGTTTACCTTTATTTTTTTATTCCCATCCCCTAAGTTTGGTTCGTGCGTACTGGCATCATCGGCATATCATACCAGATCTAGAGGTCCTCCACCACCTCTTCCACCAAGTATCCTAAAATCAAAGGAAAAGCTAGAGTGGATGATACAAAAATACCATGAAAGACAATGCTACGCATGAAGAGAATGTCGAAACTTCAGATGGTCGATACACTCCAGCACAGAACGACTTGGTATTACGGTTGGAACAAAAGATATTAGAGTTACAACAGGAACTTGAGCAGGTTCGAAACTTTTCCAACCTTTCCCTTACCTGAACGTCCCTGATGTCAACTAACAAAACATCAAAAATCCAGCACCTCCCCAGAACACACAAATCCAACAAAATCCCTCCGCACCTCACCAATATGACAAGCCTCCTCAAAATCTCAATCCTCCACCAGTACCAACTCCTCCACAACATCATAATCATCCAACCCAGTATCCACAAACCACCACCTGCCACACTCCTTAAAACACACCACAGCCTACCCCCGATCCTCAAAACTCAACCAAAGACTACCACTTTACCCAAATTCTCGGATTCCATCAGAGCATCCCCATTTATGTAGAAACCCTACCCGACACTCCACAACAGATCTTATGCATACCGGAGTCTGTCAAGAAGGACCTGCTCATCAAGAACATGGCAGAGGAGCTCAAGAAGCTTACTAGTTGAGTCCAATATGTTGAAGGTGGTGAAGGCATCGAAGGTCTGAATTATGAAGATTTGTGTATTCAACCGGACGTAGAACTACTAGAGGGTTACAAACCTCCTAAGTTCAAGATGTTGGACGGGACAGATGATTCGAAGGTACATTTGAGAACATACTGTGAGCAGCTTGTAGGGGTTGGTAAAGATAAAAGAATCCGCATGAAGTTGTTCATGAGGAGCCTTACTAAAGATGCCCTGTCTTGGTACATTAGTCAAATCCCAAAGAAATGGGTTAACTCGGTAAGCATGGCGTCAGATTTATGGATCGGTTCAGGTTCATACAGAAAATGCGCCAGAAGTCTTCTATATTCAAAATCTTAAGAAGAAGCCAACATAAACTTTTTGCAGGTATGCCACTTGATGGAGGTCACAAGCTGCAAAGGTAAGACTAGTGCTGGAAGAAGAATAGATGAATAAGTTCATCGTCAAAGCTCAAGATCCACAATACTATGAGAGGTTGATGGTTATTGAAAACGAAAAAATTTCTGACTTCATCAAATTAGGAGAAAGAATAGAAGAAGGAATTAAAAGCGGAATGGTGAAAAACATTGAGGCACTCCAAGATACAAACAAGGTCTGTCAGTCATGAGGTATATCTAAAAAGAAAGAAGTTGGTGCAGTAATAGTAGCACAGGGTATGAAATCTCATCTTACATACCAAACCCCACCGCCTACAACTCAGCCTTTACCTCCCAAATACCAACAACCCATCGCCACATACCATACCTATAACACCCAACCTATCTATTACCACTCACCACCACCAGCTCACCGAAACTACCAAAAATCAAGACCCAATTTCGATCGTAAACCGCCTATACAATACACTCTTATTGCTAAACCCATCGATCAGTTGTCTGAAAGATTGAAGGTTGTCGGTTATGTCATCCCTATTCCCATTTGGTTAATCAAAATAAGACATGTGCCTATCATTCAGGCATGATGGGATATACTATTGATGAATGTCGCACTTTGAAGGATAAAATCAAGATGTTGATTGACACTTTAAGGTTATACAAGCAAAAGAGGCTACATCAAATGTCCCCAACAACCCCCTCCCGGATCACAGAGGAGAAGGGGTAAATGTGAACAAAACTAGTGAAGAATGGGATCCGGAAGGATCAATTGGGCTCATTCGTTAAGGGGTTGAACCCAAAATACCTCCAGTCACTCTCACCCTATTATAGTGTAGATCTAGTCACCAATTGAGGTTGAAATAGCCACGCCAACTCTGTTTGAGCTAAAGCAACAATGCCCTCAGCAACACCAACCCCGTTTGAGGTGGAAGTAACCAAACCCTTCACTGTGACGGTAGCACCCACACCATCATTTAATTCAAATGCTATACCATGGGACTATGGACAGGGGCAAGAAGGAAAGGGAAAGGGAAAATGGAAAAAATAGGTGCCGCACAAAGCTTGACTAGGACCGGTAGGGTTTACACACCTGAGCATTTGGGGGGAACAAGTAAAGAAGTTACTACCAAATAGCCTATCATTGAAACAGGCCTAGATAATCTTTGGAGAAAGGTGCAAGCAAGAGAATATTATGTGTTTGATCATCTGAACAAAACCCATACTCAGATATCCATTCTATCATTACTACAGAATTTCAAGCCCCATAGGAATGCATTGATGAAAGTGTTGAATGAAGCTTATGTAACCCAATAATATCACTAGCGAAGAAATGGCAAACATGGTAGGACAAGTGTTGGAAAGCCACAATGTCACTTTTCACAAAGACAAGTTGCAACCAGAAGGACTGTAGGAGAAGATATCATTGGAACCTATGATGGTTGGAGAATGTACTTTGATGGGGCTGCGAATTTCAACAGAAAGTCTATTGGAGTTGTTTTAGTATTAGAGACAAGTCAACATTATTTGGTATTCCGAATCTCAGGTTTTCGTGTACAAACAATATGGCAGAATACGAGGCTTTCATCATGGGGCTCAATTTAGCCATTGACATGAGTATCTAGGAAATTCTGGTATTTGGTGATTCAAACCTTCTAATACATCAGGCTCTACGAGAATGGGCTACCAAAAATACCAAAATATTGCCATATTTGTATCACGTGCAAGAATTAATAAATAGGTTCACAAAGATAGAATTAAAACATGCTTCGAGAATTCAGAACTAGTTCGCAGATGTATTGACTACTTTATCTTCCATGATACAACACCCAAATAAGAATTTCATTGACCCTATTCCGGTAAGGATCCATAATCAGCCAACTTACTATGCTTAAGTTGAAGAAGAAACGGATGGAATCCGTGGTTTTATGATATCAAAGAATACTTAGCAAAATGAGAATACCTGGAGCATGAAAACCATACTAAAAAATGCACACTTTGAAGATTATCCAATCATTTCTTCCATAGTAGAGGAATTTTATACAGAAGGGCTCCATACCTAAGATTATTACGGTGCGTTGATGCCAAGGAAGCTTCCAAAATGCTCAAAGAAATACATGCCGGAACTTGTGGACCACACATGAACGATTTCGTTTTAGCCAAGAAGATATTGAGAGCAGGATAATTTTAGATGAATATGGAAACAGACTGCATCAAGTTTGTCCAAAAGTGTAACTAGTGTCAAATGCATGCAGATATGATACGGGTACCACCAAATAAACTCAATGCAACAAGTGCACCTTGGTATTTTGTCTCTTGGGGAATGGATTTCATCGGTCCGATCGAGCCTGCCGCTTCAAACGGGCACGTGTTCATTTTAGTGGCCATAGATTACTCACAAAATGGGTTCAAGCTGAATCTTACAAGGCTGTAACCAAGAAAGTTGTCGTAGATTTATTCAAAGATCATATTATTTACTGATTCCGGGTACCAGAATCTTTCATCACCGATAATGCTGCCAACCTCAACGGTGATTTAATAAAAGCTACGTGTGAAACCATCAAGATCAAGCATTAGAATTCCACAGCTTACAGACCTTAAATGAATGGAGCCGTGGAAGCTGCCAACAAGAACATGAAGAAAATTTTAAGGAAAATGGTAAACAACCACAAATATTTGCAAGAGAAATTACCATTTGCCTTATTAGGGTATCATACCACAATCCGCACATCAACCGAAGCAACTTCGTACATGTTGGTCTACAGTATTGAAGTTGTCATTACCGCCAAGGTCGAAATTCCTTACTTAAGAATTATACGAGAAGTTGAACACACTGATGTATAATATGTAAGAAGTCGCTATGAACAATTGGCTTTTATTAATGGGAAAAAAATGAATGTGTTATGTCATGGTCAACTTTATCAGAACAGAATGTCCAGAGCTTTCACCAAAAAGGTCAGACCCAGGCAGTTCGCACCGGGGCAACTGGTGCTGAAGTGGATCTTCCGGCATCAAGATGAAGCCAAAGGAATATTTTCACCTAATAAGCAAGGGCCCTATATGGTTCACAGGGCACTAACAGGAGGAGCACTCATACTTGTAGAAATGGACGGTGAAATTTGGCTAAAGCCTACCAATTCAGGCGCAATCAAATTATACTATGTTTAGATTGTTTATGTTTTGTCATTTGATGTAACTGAACTACGCTTGACCTGATTCCCATTCTGAGGGGATACGTAGGCAGCCCTATGGGTCCGATAACATCTTAATAAATCTTCATTTCCCCTGGTCAGAAATTGGAGTAGAATGTTGAGGAGGACCTTCAAAATTCTGGAACAAGTCCAGCAAACTTCGTCATATGCAGAACGGTAAAAAAATCACTTACTGAACTAGGGCAGAATTTTGAGGAGGTAGAATTCTAGTGCATATTTTTTTTTATATTTGATTAATTTACCCGATATTTTATTTCAAGTAAATAATTATAAAATGGCATTACAAATGATTTCAAAAGTATTTCTTGATTTAATTTATTATTCATGTTCCTATTTAAACCTAGTTATTTCATAATTAGCCAAATTTGCATAATTTGGTTACAATTGCAATAACTTTGCAATTATAGCCCAAGCATATGATTTGATACTATTTTTGACCAGAAATTAAACATTATTTTAAAATATTAAATAATTATTTTTAAATATTTTCTATGTATAAAATCCATTTTGTTCAACTATCAACCACTTTTGTAAAATCTTTTATTTAATTTAATTGAGTATTTAACAAATAGCCAATTTTATTTCAATTATAGCCCAATTAAATCAGACCCTAACCCAATTAAAATAGCTCAAATCCCTGGCCCAATCAACCAATCCTACCCGACCCAATCTTTGGTCCAATCTGGACCGTTGATCAATTCTAATCGACGGTCCAGATCCCCCTTTCCTAATTCAACCTACTACATTACCCACCCACCCCCATTCTCTCATTCTCTCATCACCCTCCGCTGACCCACCCTCCCATTTTCGCTCAAATTCTCTCAAGCTCTCTTTGCTAAACCATGGTTCCTCTCACCGGCCGTTAGCTCGCCGGTAACAATGGCGGTTCTACCACCCCTAGCCTCCATAGCTCCCCCCATGTCGGATTATTGCTACCCTAAGGTCCTCAAGGAACCAGATGCGGTTCAACTCACCCCCATGGTTTTTCATGTCATTCTCAGGCCAATCTTGGCCTGTCCGAGTAAGATCCTGCCGTCTCTGGCTAGAACCTGTGATTTTTTAGCCGATTCTCTCTCTTTGGGTTCTCTATCTGAAACCCTGATTTTGACTCTTGATTTCTAAAATTGTAACAACATCTGAGTCTATTCAAGTTGTCTTTACTATTTTCTTAAGGATTTCTCGGATTTCTTCTGAAATGACGCTTCGTCTTCAAACTAGGGTTTCTTAACCCCTTTTCAAAATGGCGTTTCCTTCTGATTGTAGTATTAATCTATGATTTTCACTATGTTTAAACATTTATTTGAGTTTTCTCTTTTTATCTAAGTTATTATGGTAAAAACCCTATGTTTCTTGGTTTTAATCCTGGATTATGAGTCTGTTTTGGGATAACATGTTCGCTTAATCTGTATATATGTTTGTTTCTCACGAGCCTTATGATTCTCTGTGGTTTTACCCTATTTTGTTCATAGTGCCTCTAAATTTTACTTCTTCCGCCTATGTCATGTTTATTCTATTAACTGATGCTATGCTCTACATGAATCCCTAATTTTTTATATGAATTTTCCCCTATTCAGCTTCTTAGAGTTCTGATTTTGCTTACTATATGCTTGTTCTCGTAAAGTTGTGCTAAATCAGTGCTATTTCATATTTCTGAATCATTGCATCTCTGTGACTGATTCTTTACTGATTTCTTGTGATATTCTCTACTGATTTAGGCCTCTAAATATTTTCTTGCCTTATTTTGTGGTTGACTATGCTATCAAATTAATTCTTAGAGATTTTCCTTTATTAGAATTTATCGAACCTATCCTCTATTACATGCTCTGTACTATGCTTATTTCCTTATATGGCATGTTTAGTCTTACATGATTTCATTCCTTATTTGTCATTACTTATTACAGTTTGATTTTTTTTTAATTCCTTAATAAAAGGAAGTACTGATGATGATTTGGTTCTAATTGATACATATTGCTTTAATTACTCTGAACTATGTTTCCTGCCTTATTTGCTGCCTATTCTTAAACTATAAATACCCTGCTTTTCATTAATACAACACACGAACACATTAGTTCAAAAGCTCTCTTTCACAAAAAAAACTCTTCTGCTCTCTTTTCTCTGGTTACTTGCTATTGTTCTGAATCAGCCGGCTGCAAGCCAAGGCTGATTACTCTACTCTCCTGCTCCTCACTTTGTGTTTACTATCTTCTTTACTGGTATGTTCTAATTTCAATTCAAGTCCCAAAATAATATGCTTCTCCTATCACTTCAATTTGTCATGTTTCTAATATGCTTCCATCTATAGTTTTGTTGCTCAGCCACCAATTAACATGTATACTTCCCTGTCTTCTTTACTACATGATTCTGAATGTACCCCCTTAGGATTAGCCTCCTCTTGAATCCCTTTCTAGTGTACCCCAATGTGACTATGTTTCTCTGATCCCTGACACGTACTTTCCTGTGTAAAGTAGTTGGTTATCCTGAGTATGTTTGATTCTGTATTACCCTGAAGTTGATGTTGTACTTTAGAAGCCCTGACCCTTTCAAGCCTCCTCCGATCCTGTACCTCTGTGCATCTCTGCTCACTATGTACCATATTCTTACCCTAAATCCCTATTACCCATAAATAGATGTGTGTACTTGTTTGATTCTATGTATTGAAGTGCTGATGAATCGCTTTTGGTTATGTATTTGGTTTGATTGATTGTTAGTCACCTCACCCTTTTCAAATTGTCTTGTTTAACAACTCCCATGTTGTTTTACAAAACTATTACAAACAAGTCTCTTTCCAAATAGTTTTCCTACTTAAATTTTTTCAAAACTATGTAAAGCACTCTCACTTTATTCTTAGACCGCTAAGTTCTGCCCCTTTTGTGTAAGCCTTGGCTTGGGACCATTGAGCTCCCTCTGAACTTAGACACATAGAAGCTATCCTTTCCATACTGCACTTACTCTATCTTGGCTATAAATCTGGGTGTGAGCACTACCCGTTATCGCTTGAGGTCCTTAGGGAACTCTGACACACCCGGGTATGAGAAAGGCTAAGAATCATGGCATTTGAGGCATTCTGGAGATTTTGGGCCTATCAATAGGCTCCCTATAGCATAACTGTTTTTTTCCTTTATTGTTTTAATATTGTTATTTATGCAAATGGTTTATAATAACTATTGTAAACAACTCCGGGGATGGATAGTGGAAAGGAAAGGGGTGACTATGCATGCTTTAGCTATTAAAAGGGTAGAAAATATGTTATTATGTTTATATTCCTACTTGCAATATAGAAACCATACTTAGGACTCATTTCATGCATTAGATATCATGTTCCCTAGGACTTACACTTGCTTTTTTCAGCATGTCTATTTCGCTGTCATATCACTTAGAAAATCCTGTGTTAAATGTGTTAATAACCGGTGTTTTCTGCGATCATGTTCCTACTGCCATACAGACATAGAGATCTTGTTTTAAGGCTAAACAACACTAACAAACATATCATCCCTGCATATTCTGGAATCATGATCAAACGCAATAATATTTGTGCATACGGAAATCCTGCTTAGGATTCTGCATCTCTCCACATTAGATACTATGTCTATAATATTTTATATTCGCTTACTCACGCTTAGGCCAACTATGAATGCACAAAAAGAGATAAAACAATTTTAGTCAGTTCTTAAAACTCACTGGTGATAATTCTATGTGCTAAACACCTAGAATATCATCTTTAAACAACCTGTTTTCAATCAATTTTCCTTACTTCTGAGGATTGGTATACTATCTCACACCTAAGCAAGCCATAGGCAACCAAGCTATTAAAATCGAAAATTTGCCTTCTTATGTATGCTGACTAATTCTCAACAACTTTTAAAATCCGCAGGCAAACTGATTAGGCTTTTCTGAGTAATACAACAAATCGGCTAACTGCTTACCTTCTAAAAAGAACACCAAGATGTCATGCCTTAGGAATCTGAATACTGCCCTTAACTGTGCTTGAGTCGCGCTGCTTATGTATTTATTTGAGGAGGAAACTCTAAGACTTTTAATTGCTCCCATTTTGTGTGAAAGTCCTAAATGTTTTTAATTGTCGCCTTAGAATTTTTTCCTTTTTTAAAACCTTAGGGGTATCTCTAGAACACCCTATAGGTAGAGGTCATAACTCCCTCCGGGATCATTAAGAAGGGACGGGTAGCAACACGCAATACGAATCCAAGACCAACACTCGCTTTGCATGACCAATAAGGGACAGGAAGTGTAGACATGGATATAATGACCGGTGCGCTAATGCAACGCGTAGCCCTTTTCTAAGGAATGATTACCGGGCATTGTACTGATGTGATCCTATAGGGTAACCAACCTAGGACACCCCTTTATGTTCTAAATATGGTTAGATTGTACATTTTTTTCTAGCTTTTCATTAAGTGTCTTTTCAAACATCTGTGTACTTAAACTTAAATCCCCTACTATTTGAGCCATACTTGTTTATTTGCTGAATTGTATAAATCCTCAAAAACTGTCTGGCCAGGAACCACATTAGTGGATTCTAAGAGGTGCCTAACACATTCCCCTTAGGATAATTTCAAGCCCTTACCCTATCTCTGGTTACCAAATGTAGTTATAAATGAACCTTGTAAGTGCCCTAACACACCTTAAATTGTTAGGCCATGATCTTCAAAAATGCAAACCCATTTCCCGAAAGGAATGAATTGTCTCAACCAAAATGCCATGAACCAAATTTCGCGAGAAAAGGGGGGGGGGGGGGCGCGACAGCAGGGCAACTCTGCGGGGTAACTTTAGGCTTTTACCATTTCCGACCATTTTTTGTGAATTTGTGCAATTATTTGTTTAATTCCTTTAAGAGTTTAATTTCTTCTTCAAGAGTAACTGACGTATCTCTCTTGTTTCCTTCCTTTACTGCCAATTTTTATAAAACTGTTGTATTTATCGCTTTCTTAACGTTTAAATCTATGAAAACATGCTTTTAATTATTGAATAATCATGATCAACATCATACTCCACTCGTGCCAAACAAAATACTATAGAAACGCTTGATGAGTGGTTCTGCCCTTCCTATATCATTACCTCCTTAATTCGGAAAGGCTTATTTGCGGTAAAACTAGTCGACCAGCGATGCAGTCGACGGTTCTGTGCCTTCCCCCTCGAGTTATCTGCTTGAGGGTACCAGTCTACAACCTCATAGAAACCTTACTCTATTATTGTTGTTTCATGTATCATGGTCAAACCTAGCTGGGTCAGTTATGTTGTCCACATAATGATCCTTTAAGATAGCCTTGTCGAAAAGTCCACTAGGTTTCCGTAAACACAAATAGACATCATCACGTTCTGTGAATTATTTGGAGAACTAAATGCTTCATGCTAATTGTTGATGTTAAATAGTCGACTCCGATGGGGGTAAGGGCCTAACCTTGTTTACGTTGCATAAATGTGAGGCATGAAGTCCCCAGATTCGGCATGGTTACCAAAATCCACCCAGGATTGCTGAGTTGGTAGGAAGATTACATTCTAGTGAGAAAACCCTTGTCAAAAAATATCCGGGTAATCTAACATCCCTCTTGGAGATCGAGACTAACAACATGATAATAGAATTTGCTACCTTATTTTGGGATTGTGAAAGGGTCGTGTTCCTCTTTGGGGACATAGAAATGACACCTTTGTTAGAGGAGATAGGAGGACCGGCCGGTCTAGTGTGGGAAACCCTGGGTTTGCTAATGCCTGAGAACCGCACAGGCAAGGGTTTCTTAAAAATGATGGGTTTGAAGAAGAATGCAGAATTGGTATGCCTAATGGAATCATACATCCCTTTTGACTACCTGTATGAAAGGTACGGTCACAGCAAATCATACTGTACCAACTATGACGAGTTTGCCATCACATCCTTGGGAAATATCCATCGTAGATTATTCGACTTTATGTTTTGCTTCATGGGTATCATTGTGTTCCCAATAAATAAAGAGAGAATCCGTACTAGGATGGCTATGGTAACCAAGACCCTAATGGAGGGGATTGGTGGTCAGACATTCAGCATTGTACCTATGATCATTGCAGACATATACCGAGCCTTAGAAAAGTGTCAACAAGGAGCGAAACACTTCGAAGGCTGCAATCTGGTACTTCAGCTTTGACTCATGGAACATCTCCAAAAGGGCGAATACCGATAAGAAATTCAGCGAAGGGCCACTGGGATGAACACATCGTTCTCCACCATCCAAAGCGAATGAATTACATCCCCGACATGTTCGCTCAGCCTGAGAATGACAAAGAATGGGTTGAGCTCTTTGATAACCGGACTGAGGAACAGGTTCAATGGATGTTCGAGTAGTTTCCGACACAGAAGTTCATCGCCCGATCCAGAGATGCTCCTTTCCTGGTATTGATTGGTCCAAGAAGACCATACGCTTACGTCACTCTTCCAGTTATGAGGAAAACAGGTAGGAAGCAAGTCATACCTAGGGTCGACAAGATAAACCATCTTCGGGCTGACTTCTAAAATGATGATAGTCGCCCAAAAATGCCAAGCCCAGCACATGTGGCACTGCAAGATCGTAATGGAGAAGACACTATTAAGCCATACAGATATCATGCTGATTGTAACCCTTTCTATTCTTGTTGGATGGAAGATAATTGGGATGGTCTGGGCTAGCCGGGGTTCGTTCAAGGCCACAGAATTATAGATAAAAAGGCCGAGGCACAAGTCAAATACAACAAGTTGTGTAAAAGGATCCATGAATGCGAGAACGAACACCATGAGATACAGGAGTCCAACAACACACTGATTGAGGAATGGAAATACATGGCTATCAGTGCCAACAAAAGGCTAGGATACCTAGAGCGAGGCATAGTAGAACTAGAGGGAAAATTTCTCAAAAGGGCTGAAGACTGTCAAAAGGCTAAAGGGACCGAAGGTAGACATCTAGCCAGAGCATACCTGTTGCTGAGACTTCGCGAATTGGGGAGGCTGTTCAAAGGAGCCAAAGATGTCAAGTCTGGGGAAGGTCCTTCTGGGACCAAATAAATAGGAATTTACTTTTTTGCTTTATGAATGTAATAAGGCCAATGACCGTTAGTGACCTTTATTCCTCGCTTATTTAGTGTCGTTTTGGGATTCGCCTATTTTTCATTAATGAAATGAGGCATTTAGCATTGTAAGTTCTCCAAATCAATTTGTTGCTAGGCCTACCTCGGGCACAAAAACGTTTCAAAATTGGGACACACTTTACATTCCCGCACTATGTGTTTAAATATTACAATACTTTTTATAATCCTCACTGACTTGATTACCTTTTGTTTTTATTTTTTGTTTTCTTTCTTTTATTCCCATCCTCAAAGGTTAGTTCGTGCACTCTGGCATCATCAACTTATTTCATAAGATCCAGGGGCCCTCCACTCACTCCTCCTCTTAGTCCCTCTAAAGGCAAGAATAAAATAGAAAATTTAAGCAACATTAGGAAAGAGAACATAGCTAAACGTGTAGAAGCCACTTATGGCTAGGGTATTCGGGTTCCTAATGATAACGTGTCACAGCTTGAACAGAAACTGTAGAAATTCTAGAAAGAGCTCGACCAGGTTCAAAATCTGGCAGACCTGTCATTTTACCTCAATACCCCGAATATCAATTTCCCCAATGCTCAAAACCCTACACCTCCTAAAAATATCCTAAAGCAATAGAATAATCTCGCACCTCACCATCTTGCTGCTCCACCAAAGAGACAATGTAAAACTTTCCATTCCCCAAACAACACTCAAACACTCATCCCAGAACCTCAAAACTCTACAAACGACCATTTCCACACCCATACACCAGGCCACCAATACAATCATATCTACGTGGAGACCATGCCACACTCCACCCAACCCATATCATATATACTTGAGTTTGATGAAAAGGACCTACTCATCAGGAACTTGGCCTAGAAACTTAAGAAACTGACCAGCAGGATTCAGGGCGTCGAGGGAAGCAAATGAATTGAGGGGCTGAACTCTGAGGACCTTTGCATACAGCCTGATGTTGAACTGCCTAAGGGGTACAAACATCCTAAGTTCAAAATATTTGATGGCATGGGTGATCCAAGGGTCCATCTGAGGACCTATTGTGACAAGCTGGTTGGAGTAGGGAAGAATGAAAGGATCTGCATGAAGCTGTTCATGAGGAGTTTGAAAGGAGATGCGTTGTCTTGGTACATCAGCCAAGACCCCAAGAAGTGGTCAAGCTGGGTGAACATGGCATCTAACTTAATGGATAGATTCAAGTTTAATACAGAGAATGCACCAGACGTGTTCTATATCCAAAATTTCAAGAAGAAGCCCATGAAGACATTTTGTGAGTATGCTACTCATTGTAGTCCGAAGCAGCTAAGGTTTGACCCGCCTTAGAAGAGGAGAAAATGAACTGGTTCTTTGTCCGAGTCTAGGACCCATAGTACTATGAACGATTGATGATAATTGAGAACCACAAGTTCTCCGACATTATCAGATTAGGTGAAAGAATTAAAGAGGGTATTAAAAGTGGTATAGTTACAAATTTCAAAGCCTTACAAACTACAAATAAGGCTTTATAGTCTGGTGGTGTGTCCAAGAAATAGGACGTGGGGACCGTGATGGTTGCATAAAGGACCAATTCTTTCCTGAAATACTAAACTTACCCAACACCTCCACTTACATACCAGCCAACCCCAAATTACCGAGTACCTTCACCCTCGTACCAAGCTCCGCCACTAACTTATCAATCATCTCCACCCCCTACATATCAGCTTACTTCACCCAGATACTCTCAACCCACTCATGTCTACCACACTTATAATTCTCAACCTTCGTATTATCACTCACCCCCTACACGCCAAAATTTCCCTTGACCTCGACCTAATTTGATCGCAGACCTCCTCAACAATATACCGCCATTGCTAAACCCATCGGCCAGCTGTATCAGAAGATCAAAGTTGTTGGTTATGTCACCCCCATCCCTATTGCATTGCCTGAGAATCCTTATCAATAGGTTAACCCAAACAAGTCCTGTACATACCACTCCGGCATGAAAAGGCACACCATCGATGAATGTCGCTCTTTGAGATACAAGATATAGTCTTTGATTGATAACAAGATCATTGTGGCAAAGGAACCCACTCAAAATGTCCACAACAATCCTCTGCCAGACCGTAAGGGTGGAGGTATCCATATGATTGAAGTAGAAGATGACTGGCATCCCGAGGGATTAATCGGGTTGATCGCAGAAGGTGGTGACTCGAGGAAACCAACAATTACTCACAATCAAATCATAGTCTAGATCCAACCGTCTGAGGATGCTGAGGTGAATATGTCTATACCTCTTGAGTTTGAAGCAGCACCACCGGCAAACACACCAGTACTAATTAAGGTTGAATTCACATCCCCGACAAATGCACCCGCACCGTTAGAGGTTGCAGTCTTGCCACCGAGGCACATGTTCCATTCGAAGTGAGGATAGGCACGCTGATCCCAATGGCGATGTCCACCACACAACCATTCTATACAAATGCTATACCTTGGGACTATATAGCCGAGGCGAGAAGGAAGGGCAAGGTCAGGACTGAAGAAACTGTCGCAACATAGGGTATAACAAGAAATGGTAGAGTCTATACCCCTGAACATCTAGTTGAATCAAGCAAGCAGGCATCCAATTGGCTGCCCCTCACTGAGACAGGTCCGAACGACCTTTGGAGGAAAGTACAGGCCAAGGAGTATTCGATCATCGACCAGTTGAACAAGACGCCAGCACAAATATCCATTCTCTATTTGCTGCAAAATTCTGAGACGCACAGGAATGCTTTGTTTAAGGTGCTAAATAAAGCGCACGTACCAAATAACATCACCAGCGGGGAAGTGGCTAATATGGTAGGACAAGTGCTGGAAAGCCATAAGATCACCTTTCATGAGGATGAGTTTCTACCTGAAGGGTTGGGGCACAACAAAGTACTGCACATCACCGTGTAATGCGAAGATTATTTCATCACTAGAATCCTGATTGATGGAGGGTCTAGTATTAATATTTGTCCGCTGATAACGCTCAAGAAGTTAGGTAAAGGGTTGCATTAGATAAATGATGGAGCAATCAATGTGAAAGATTTTGATGGTTCTCAGAGGTTCACCATTGGTGAGATTAGTCTATGCCTGCAGATGGGACCAACCTGGTTCGAGGTCAATTTCCAGGTAATAGATGTACCAACGTCTTACAACTTGCTGATGGGAAGGCCATGGATCCATGCTGCTGGGGCCCTAGGATAAACGCTGTATCAGACAGTAAAGTTTGAATAGAATCATCGGGAAGTGATCATTTATGGTGACGGTAGCAACCCTATATACAGTCGTCAGACTATTTCGGTGATTAAGGAAAGAAGGAAGCTGGGTGAAGAAACTCACCACCACATTAAGCGGGTCAATACTATCGACAAAGACAAATGGGGGGGCAGCAAAATTGAGAGTATACTAAGTTGGAGTGGGTACGAGCCTAGTAAAGGGCTCGGCAAGAACCTCCTAGGAATCTCTAAACCCATAAAACTCAAGAAACATGGCACAACCTTCGGTTTGGGATATGAATACACCTGGGAAGAATTCAATAGTTGGTCGCCACCATGGTGTGGTCCTTACTACCCATTAGACCAGCCAATACCACATCTGGAGCAGACCTTCCAATAGGCCGACATTTTTTATGGGTCAGATGAAGAAGAAGCACTTGCAGCAGTGAAGAACTTGTTTCTAGAGGACAGTGATATGGACTGTTGCATTATTCTCGAGGAGGAGTGGGAGGAAGGCTCTTCCATACAAGTTGTGAGTAGAGGGGCAAATCTCAAGAATCAGAACATCAGTACAACCAAAGTCCAACGGACATCGGGGTAGCAAGGCTAAAACAAGCATTATTCACTATTTTATTTACTAAATGATTTTCTTGTTGTATTTTTCAATTCCCTTAATAACATCTTTGATGTTCAAAACAATTATTCACTTTCTCAAAATCATTTTTGATTTTTCTTACGAATTAATATTTATTGCTATTGTTTTCTATCATTACTTTACCTATACATCATTACTATTACTTGTCTTGATAAACCAATGACTGTGACATACAATGAGACAATGCAATGAATGGACGTGTATTCAGAGGATGATGACCTACGTGACGAGATTGTCAAAGAAGTTGAGAATTTTGAGAACAGACCTAAGTCCAACCTAGACGAGACCAAAATTGTTAACCTGGGAAATTAAGAAAACTTCATGGAAACACGAATCAACATTCACATGTCGCCATCAGAGAAGAAAGAATACATGGAATTTTTAAAAAAGTATGAGAACATATTCGTCTGGTCATATGATGACATGACTGGTCTGAGTATGTCTATTGTGGCTCACAAACTGCCAACCAATCCAATGTGTCCACCGATAAAGCAAAAGCTCAGAAAGTTCTAGCCGGATATGAGCTTGAAATTAAAGGAAGAACTCACCAAGCAAATCAACACTAAGGTTCTCAAGGTAGTAGAATACCTGATGTTGTTAGGCAACATTGTGGCAGTGCCAAAAAAGGATGGGAAAGTTAGAGTTTGTGTCGACTAACTGGATCTCAATCGGTCCAGTCTGAAGGACGACTTCCCTTTGCCAAATATACACATCCTAATTGATAATTTCGCCAAGCATGAGCTACAGTCATTTGTAGATTGTTTCGCTGGTTATCATTAGATCTGGATGGATGAGGAAGATACTAAGAAAACTGCTTTCATTATGCTGTGTGGAGTGTACTGTTACAAGATGATGCCTCGTCCAGAAAAATATAGGGGCCACCTACTTGAAGGCCATGACTACCATCTTTCATGATATGATACACAAGGAGATCAAGGTATATGTTGATGATGTTATTATCAAGTCCAAAAAAGCAATGACCACATAAATGACCTAAGGAAGTTCTTCAATAGACTGCGGAAATACAACCTGAAATTAAACCCCACAAAGTGTGCATTGGGTTCCGGCTCAGAAATTTCTTGTGTTTATTGTGAGCCGCCGAGCAATAAAACTGGATCTATCAATGGTCAATGCCATTCAATAACTACCATCGCCAAGGAACAAGAAAGATGTGATGAGTTTCTTGGGAAGGCCTAACAACATCAGCCGGTTCATAGCACAGTCTACAATTACCTGTGAGCCAATATTCAAACGTTAAAGAAGGACGCTGCCACCAAATGGACCGATGACTGCCAAAAGGCCTTCAACAAAATCAAGTACCTATCAACACCACTAGTCTTAGTCCCACTTGAGCCAGGTAGACTCTTATTTCTCTACCTTGCAGTGCTAGATGGAGCTTTCAGCTACATTCTGGGGTAGCACAACGAAACAAGAAGAAAGGATCAAGCCTTTTATTATGTCAGCAAGAAGTTCACCCATATGAGGCCCGGTATGATCTATTGGAACGCACTTGTTGTTCATTGACTTAGGTAGCTCAGAAGCTAAGACATTACTTTTGCGCCTACACTATATATCTCATATCGACAATGGATCTCTCTAAGTACATCTTTCAAAAGCCCATGCCCACTAGCAAGCTAGCCAAGTGGCAAATCCTGTTGAGTGACTTCGACCTTTTTTACGTAACTCAGAAAGCGGTCAAGGGACATGCACTGGCAGACCACCTTTCTGAAAACCCGGTGGATGGAGAATATGAACCACTGAAAATGTATTTTCCTGATGAAGAGGTATCATTCATAGGAAAAGACACTGTGGAATCCTATGATGGTTGGACAATGTTCTTTCATAGATCAGCGGACTTTAAAGAAGTTGGAATTTGAGCAGTCCTAATATCATAAATCAGTCAGTATTATCTGATGTCTTCCAAGCTTAGGTTCCCCTACACCAACAATATGGTCTAGTATGAAACCTGCATCTTAGGACTCAAAATGGCCATTGACATGAATGTTCAAGAGCTGCTTGTGATTGGAGATTCAGACTTACTTATACATCAAATACAAGGAGAATAGGAAACCAAATACTCCAAGATACTCCCGTATCTGCACCACATACATGAATTCAGAAAGAGGTTCACAAATACGGAATTCTAACATGTTCCTAGAATCCAGAATGAGTTCGTCATTGCATTGGCTACCCTATCATCTATGGTACAACATCCTGACAAGAATTTCATTGATCCCATTCCGGGGAAAATCCATAATTAGCCAGCTTACTGTGCCCATGTTGAGAAAGAAGCAGATGGAAAGCCTTGGTTTCATGATATCATGGAATATTTGGCAAAAGGAGAGTAGCCAGAGCTTGCAAATCCTATTAAAAATGCTCATAACGGAGATTGTAAAACAACTTCATTCACAGCAGAGGAATCCTGTATAAGAGGACTGCCGATTTAGGATTATTAATATGTGTCGACACAAAGGAAGCATCCAAGCTACTAGAGGAAATTCATGTCGGGACTTGCGGTCCATATATGAATGATTTTGTCTTACAAAGAAGATACTCCGGGATGGTTACCTTGGATGACTATGGAAACACACTGCATCCAGTATGTCCGAAAATGCCACCGCTATCAGATATATACAGACATGATAAAGGTACCTCCAAATGAACTTAACATAACAAGCTCACAGTGTCTGTTCGCCACCTAGGGAATGGACGTTATTGGACCAATCGAGCCAGCCACTTCCAACGTATACTGGTTCCTCCTAGTAGCCATCGACTATTTCACCAAATGGGTTGAAGCATCATCTTACAAAGTAGTGACTAAGAAAGTCGTAGCAGAGTTTGTCCACGACCGTATTATTTGTCGATTCGGAATTCCAGAGTCTATCATTACTGATAATGGCTCCAAACTCAACAACGACTTATGAAATCTATGTGCAAAACTTTCAAGATCAAACACAAGAATTCCACAGCCTATAAATCTCAGATGAATGGAGTTGTAGAAGCCGCCAACAAGAATATCAAGAAGATATTGAGGAAAATGATAGAGAAGCTTAGACAGTAGCATGAAAAGTTATCATTTGCTCTATTGGGGCATCACACCATAGTCCGCTCATTAATAGGGGCAACCCCATATATGCTGCTTTACGCTACAGAATCTGTCGTTCCTGCTGATGTAGAAATTCCTTCCCTAAGAATCATACAAGAAGTTGAGCTCGATGATGCAGAATGGGTAAAAAGTTGTTATGAGCAACTAGCTCTTATAGAAGAAAAGAGAATGAATGCAGTCTGCCATGGTCAACTCTGTTAGAACCGAATGTACAGAGCCTTCAACAAAAGAGTCAAGACAAGACTGTTCACACCGGGGCAGCTAATGTTGAAGAAATTTTTTTCGCATCAAGATAAAGCCAAAGGGAATTTATCTCCCAACTAGCAGGGTACGTACATAGTTCACCGGGTTTTGACAAGAGGAGCCTTCATACTTGCAAAAATGGACGGATAAGTCTGGCCAAAGCCGATCAATTTAGATGCAGTCAAACATTACTATGTGTAATATTTATGCTTTCCTAATGTAAATTTAATTATTCCTGACCTAATTCCCTTTTAAGATTGGATACATAGGCAGCACTATGGGTTCGGTCGCAATTTAATAAAATTTTCATTTTTCACCGCAATTGGAAACTGGTGCAGAATTTTAAAGAGGACCCTCAAAATTCCGAAGTGATTTCAGGCGATCGCCGCATGAGCAATAGTCAGAAACGTCAACCCATCAAAATAGGGCAGAATTTTGAGGAAAACCCTCAAAATTCCATATCAGGAGAGGTTGCAACGTTCTGAACTACGTCACAATCGTCGGTTCATCTAAAAGTAATTTTTTATTACACATTTATGTCATTCCTTTACAAAATCTTGCATGTTTATTATTGAAACTTCTTTGTTTAGCAACGCTACCCCAATGATACAGACGGTGTCACCAGATCAAAGCCGAACGATTCAATCAAAGCCAGCGGGGATAAAAACTAACCTCCCCCTTTATAAAATTCACGATTTTACTTTGGATGCAAGCACTAGAATTGTGAAATCCTTAAACATACTGTACATCCAGGGAACAAACATTGTTCTCATAACCGTTACACTTGCCAATATTTGCTATTAGCACACACACCAGTAAAGCTCCATAGTTACAATACTCCTAGTAATCACAATGTCGCGATCTACTATCAGCTTAGAAAA
Organism: Nicotiana glauca; assembly: GCA_026770625.1. Taxonomy (NCBI): domain Eukaryota; kingdom Viridiplantae; phylum Streptophyta; class Magnoliopsida; order Solanales; family Solanaceae; genus Nicotiana; species Nicotiana glauca. The sequence goes on along the minus strand of MU726479.1, from coordinate 113,529 downwards.
TTCTACTGTCATTTGTTACTTTATTTCTCGCATAAGGCTACCATTCTGCCTTTTGAGACTAAAAACTGTCTCCATATCCATTTGCATTGCATAAGCCTACCATTCTGCCTTACAATTTGCATAAGGCTACTATCCTGCCTTCCGAGACTAAAAGTTGTCTCCATCTACATTTGCATTGCATAAGGCTACTATTCTGCCTTTCAACTTGCATAAGGCTACCATTCTACCTTCCAATACTAAGCACTATCTCCATCTGCATTCTTGCATAAGGCTACCATTTTTCCTTCCGAGGTTAAGCCCTTCCTCAATCCACATTCGCATCTTTGCATAAGGCTAATTTCCTGCCTTTCGAGGCTAAGCTCTGCCTCTAATTTTCTTCAAAGCTAAGCACTATTTATCTCTCTTTTCTTACGGGGTAAGCTCTGCCCTTCAATTCGCAAGACTAAGCTCTATCTTGTCTGCATCATACTACTGCATCCTTTATGGGTTGAAATATCGCCAACTCATCCAAAGGCGTCATCGTTCGAAGGCAAGATCTTCATGGCCCGCGAACACCATGTCATGGCCTAAGGATCTCTTTCAATTTTTTTTGCATATCATTATTCAAATGCATCTCGGTTATAAGGCATCATCCTCATCGCTCGAGAACATCATTTCATAGTCTGCGAATCAGAGGATTAAATAAACCATGGCCCTGGACATCATGGTCTGAGGACGCTGTTCCTAACCGTCCAAAGACAACATCCATGGTCCAATAGGAATTTGCATCATGTTTAAATTATGCAATATATGCTTGTATCATTTCTTTGCAGGTAACCCAACGAGCAACGGCTATCCCAGCAGGAGCGATCCACCTCTAATTTTCCCAGCCATATCCAACCTCATCAATTCCTGTAAACTGTTCACTCACTCGGCCCTAGATGTTGCGTCCACTCTTGAGATGACCTCACCAGCATACTTCACCGATGAATCCTAAACTATATACGGCCCCATTCCTGTAAAATCAGGGATATGTAGGCAGCTCAAAAGCCAGGGTGCGGCGTAATCTCTCAAACCATTTCGCTCGTTCAAAAATGGCTGTCATCTCTTTACCCGATAACTCTTTCATCCTTCCCGGGTAAAGAAGGGCAGCTGTTGATACCCAAATTTTCCCAAAATATTTTTAAAAATGCATATATACATTCAAAATCATGAATCAATATAAATTGATATTTTTTTCATAATTTTTCAATATTTTATTAATTTACCCAATATTTTATTTCCAGTAAATAATTACAAAATGGCATTACAAATGATTTCAAATGCATTTCTTGATTTAATTTATTATTGATGGTCCTATTCAAAACAAATTATTTCATAATTAGCCAAAATGGCATCCTTTGGCTTCGATAGCAATAACATTGCAATTATAGCCCAAGCATATAATTTTATACTATTTTTGACTAGAAATTAATTATTTCTATTTTAAACTATTAAATAATTATTTTAAATTATTTTCTATGTATAAAATTCATTTTGTACAATTATCAGCTATTTTCGAAAATTATTTAATTTAATTTAATTGGGTATTTAACAAATAGCCAATTTTATTTCAATTATAACCTAATTAAATCAGACCTCAACCCAATTAAAGCAGACCAGACCCTAGGCTCAATCCATCAATCCTACCCGACTCAATCCTTGGTCCAATCCGAACTGTTGATCAATTCCAATCAACGATCCAGATACCCCTTTTCCTAATTTAACCTAATAGACTAGCCCTCCTGTTGATAACTAATTTTTTTCTATATATTTTATATGCAAATATAATTTCAAAATAATATATGTATGCATATATGAGAGTGACCCAGTGTTTTATTATTTTCTCAGTACTTAAAAAAAATTTAAACTAATTTATTACCCTATTTCAATAGTATAAAATCCATAATTATTCCCAAAAATTATTTTTTTGTTGACTTGGTCATTATATTCTCATATTTATACCAAAATATATCTAGGGTAATTTTTACATATTTTTCAAATTCATTTGGTATTTGTAAAAGCCAAATTGCATTAAATTGTAATTTTGGCCTATTTTAAGATTTAATTGCGTTTACAATTATAAAATTAATTCCAATATTTTTAATTTAATATTTATATATTATTTATTGATTTAATAACTTTATTTTATTTTCAGAAATCATTTACTATTATTTATAAAATAAAAAGGAAAATGGCTATTTAAATACTAAGCCTATTCCATTTCAATTTCAGCCTAAAATCAGCCCCCAATTAACCCAATTCCAACCTTCAATTGGACTGGCCCAATTTCTAAATTACCTGCCCCTGATCCAATTAATTCAACCCGCCCGGCTCCCCATTAAATATAGGTCGTTGATCAAAATGATCAACGACCACGATTCCCCATTTCCTTTTTAATTCACAAACACCCTCCAACCCTAACTCATTTCGACCAGGTAGCCGCCTTTGAATCCCCTCATCTCTCAAACTCTCTCGAAGGTTCCATGAAACCCTAGTCCATCTCGTCTTCTCCGACCTCTGAATCACCGGAATCCATGGCCTTTCAGGCCGTGGACAATCTATGCTTATCTCCTACTTCTCTTATATGCTTGATGCTCGAAGGTTCGAGGCCGCCTCAAAGTTCTTAACTCAGAACTTCGCCGACTAGAGGTTTCCGGCCATCTACGGCCTAGCTCCGACTTATCCTAGCCTCATGAGCCCGATTACAGCCTTATCTGACTTAGATTGGACCCTTTCCAAGCCTTTCTCATTCTAGGGTTCATCTGAAACGCTAGCAATTCGAGGTTTTTCTCTGATTCTCTTTAGATCTGTGTGTATCCACGCCTTGTTTTTTGAGGTTTCAAAAGATTTCCGGACTTTCTTTTAAAAAATTACTTTCAAAGTCGTTTCTTTCGTTTTACGGTTTTTTGAAATTTTCAAAATGTTTCTCTGGATCTTTGTCTTCTTTACTTTTGTGTGAATTTGTCTATGTTATTGTGCTTATGTTCTCTTTTCTACCTCTCATGTTTTTCTCCTATGTTCGTATGTTTTCCTTGTTATGCATATTTTTCTATTGTTCTCCGATCTTTCTTCTACTGGGTCCTATATCATACTTTCACACGTTTATCTTATGTGTTCGTGTACCCCTGTGTTCCTTTAACTGTATTTTCTACTAAACTCTTGGTTCTCTATTTACCTTCTATTGGGACTCAGTTTGAATGCTTTCTAGACATAATTCATCTATTATTTCCTTAAGTTTATACTACCTCTTTGTCTTCTGAATTAGTTTAAATTCCAAATTTTCCTTTAAACATGTTCTTCATGTTCCAAATCAGCTTCTGCACTATGTTTGATTCGATCCTACTATTTTACCTGTTTGTTTTCTCATGAGTCTCTGTAAGATACCTCTGAGCTTGTCTTAGTTATTTATCTTCTCTGTATTCGATTCGAGTCGAAAACCCTAAGATTGGGGGGGGGTTGGCTAGTTTAGGGTTCTATTTGGAGCCCAGGACTCTCTCAAACTCATTTTGAACCTATGTACTGAATTTGGAACTCTTTGTTTATGACTCTAAATTCTTCTATACTAGGCTCTTTTGATTAGCATGACAGTTCTTCTTATATGTGTGTGTTAAACTTTTCAAAATGCTTTCCAACTTATGATTGAATCAGAATCCACTTTTTGGGGTTAATTGACTGTTACTGATTCTTCTTAAGCAAAACCTTTTCTTCACCTTTCTGACTGGGTTCATTCATACCAAGTATTTGGAGTTCTGATTTCGTGGCTTCTAGTTGATTCTCTTTCCTTAATTATACAACTGTCTACTGTCAAAACCTTTCCCTTAAATAACTATTATGTATTTACCCCTCTTGTACTGCTTTGAAAAGTATTTGATTAATTTATTTCCATAATTAGTTATGCCTGTTTGAATCCGAATCCCTTAATTAAGGGAAATTTTCATGTAATTGATTTGCAATCAGCTTTAAAAAGTATTTCTTACCTTGTTTCTGCCTGCTTTCTATACTATAAATACATGGCTCCTTAACACAAGTCATATGGATTTTTTAACCATCACACACACTCTTAAAACCACAATCACAATTCTCCTCTGAACTTATAGTATTCTTGCTTCTTGTCTGCACTTTGGCTTTTACAAGACTACTTCTTCTCTTTACTTGCTTCCTTGAAATCGGTATGTCCTAAAATTAATTTCACCATCACCCCAATGTGTTTATTTACGATCCTTGTATCCATGTCTACTTTCTACTCTTTGTGAAGTGCAACCCCTTATTTGAAGTGCCTACATGCTATTGCATGTTTCTCTTCCTTATAAGCAATTGCTCCCTACCCCATAACCCCAATGTGTTTGTGAGTCGGGACTTGGGGCATGGCAACAAAGATTGTTGTCTATGACTTATGTTTTGACTCCTCTAATCCTATAGTGGGCTGGAAGGTGTACCAGCATATCCCATTGCTTGGTATGCCCCTTTGCCTGCCCTTTCCTTGTACCTGCCCTTTAGCCTGACAGTATCCAAATTATTGTCCAAGGATGAACCTGACCATCAAACAGGTCTTAACTCCCAACTCTAAAGCTGACATGCTGGTCAGGGGTGTGGCAGCATCCCAATTACTGGGTATGACCACCAGCTAGCCATGGATGTCCCTAATTCCCCTCTATTGCACTTACACTCTTTCTTAGACTCTAAGTTCTGCCCCCGTCCTATGAGCCTTGCCTTGGGACCTTGAGTTCCCTCTGAAATTGGACATTTGAGGGCTGGCCCTTCCACACTGCACTATAATTCAACAATGATATTTGGGGTGTAAGCATTGCATGGAGATCATGAAACTCCTTGGAACTTTGACACATCCCAGATAAGAGAAAGGCTTTGGAAAATCTGGTCCTTGGAAGTTGGTTTACTCCATATGTCAGACTAGGAGTCTGAATTAGGCTCTCCTTTGTTGGAATTTTAATTTTTGATGTATTTTGTTCACTCTGGATTCATCCAAGTTGTATTAATTTGTAATAACTACGGGGTGTATAGTAAAATGGGAGGAGGTACTCTCATGTTATCTATGTGGGGTAGCTATCATGCCTTAGGTTTACTTCTGCAATTATAATTTATTCACTACTGCACTAGAAATCACGCCTATAAATTGTATTGATGCTCGCACATAGACATCATGCCTATAAGTTTTATTTACGTTTGCATATAGCTATCATGCCTTAGGTTTACTTCTGCAACCATAAGTTGTTCATTATTGTATTAGAAATCATGCCTATAAGTTGTTCATTGTTACATATATAAATCCTACCTATAAGTTGATCATTTGCATTAGAAATCATGTCCATTGGTTTCTATGCATACACTCATTAGGCAAACAATGTATTGGTTAGAATAACAAAACGCACTCTAGATACCATGTTTATAGGACTCCTGCACTTTTACAAATGTTTTAAAGTCAATTAAGCTTAGAAAGCATGCCTATAGGGATAACTAACTGAATCTGAATGGTCTAACTCGTTTACAAGTCTAAAATTTGTAGTAAAAATGTCGATTTTGTTCCTTAAATCAGTAATCTTCTTTTAAAATCAGCATGCCTTTCTGTAAATATTAGATACCAGTTCCAGGCCTCATCTAGGCAAACCTTTAGGTGATTAATCGACTTTGCCAGTCTTTAATAATTACAACCAGCAGGCAGGTCTAATTCGGACTTTTTATCTGAAAATATGTGCTAAATCAGCCACCCTTCCTACGTTAAGTCTAATTAAAGACCTAACTAATATTTTTAAGACATGCTAAACAATTTGTTCCTTTAAATGCGAAGTCCTGTTTGAGCCTTTAACTATTACTTGCTCTCCCTTAATTGCGTATGTGCTTTGTTTGTCGCTTTAGATTTTTATCCTTTTAAACTCTAAAAAGCCCAACTCCCTCCCCTTAGGATTAGTAGTCCCTAATGCCTCCGGGACTGATAGGATTGGGACGGGTAATAGCATGCAATAAGTAACGATACTATTCCGCACTTTAATACCTAAACGGGGGTGGGAAAGGGCATATATGGATATGATGACCACGCGATAACACCACGTGTAAAAATAGTTACCGGGTGTTGTGTGGGGTGATCCATATTATTTGTAAACCTAGGACCCCCTTCCCTTTATTTGTTTATTTTTGGCATGTTTCAGAACTTTGAAGTTGTTTTCCTCCAAAAATCTAGCCCTTCCTGTTTCTTCAAACTTTAATTTACTTGCAAACTTTAATTCATCATAGTTGAGCCTTTATCTTCTTATTTGTTACTTTTACTTGAAGTCACAAGTATAACATGGCTGGGAACCACACTAGTGGGTCTTGAAGGGTGCCTAACACCTTCCCTTTGAGACAATTTCTAGCCCTTACCCAAACTCTGATTTCCAACTCAAAGAACCCCATTTAGTGTCCTAACACACTTAATCATTAGGTGGCGACTCTTCAACCTCCAATTCTAACCCAAACCCCGAAAGGGAAAAGAGTTGTCCTCCCAAAAGGTCGTAAACTCGATTTCTTAAGAAAAAGGGGGCGTCGACAACATGGCGACTCTACTGGGGATTTTTCTTTTAGGCTTTTACCACTACATATTATATGTGACTTTATTGTTTCTTTATTACTTTTATTTAATGTCTTTATTCGAAATTGAATTGGGTTTTTGTTTTCTTTTCTTTTATGCTTTTACTTCTTTCCTTCAATACAACTGTAATTATGAGAAGTTATTGTAATCATTAATTTATGAACGTGAAAATATGTGACAATTTGTTTCATTATTGCAATTGCATCTTCAACATCATATTCCCCTCGTGCCAAACAAATACCATAGCAACACTTATAATGAGTGGTTGCGCCCTTCCGATATTATCACCCCTTAAATTTGGTAAAGGCGTATTTGCGGTAAAACTTATAGATCAACGGTGCAGTCGACGGTTCCGTGCCATTCCCTCTTGAATTGTCCGCTCAAGGGTACCGGTCTAACACCCCATAGAATCCTTACTCTGTTTAAACATTGTATGCATCACTGTCAAACCTAGTCGAGTCAGTTATGTTGTTCGCATAATGGCTCTTTAAGATAGCCTTGTCCAAAGTCCACCGGGTTTCCTTGGAACCCAAATGGACACAATCAAGTTCTGTGCATTTATTTGGAGAACTAAATGCTTTAATGCTAATTATTGGTTTAAATAGTTGAGTCCGGTGGGGGGTATGGTCTTAACCTTTTTGTTTTGCAGAAAATGGAGAACAAGGTCCCCAACTTCGGTATGGTCAGTATACCCTCACTCTTGCTGACCTGGTGGAGGAATCTCCCATCAAGTGACCAAATCAATGAATGGAAAGAGAGGGCCACCAAGGCTTGCGAAAATCTGGAGTATCTGGAATACAACCTGCTGGAATTAGAAGGAAAAGTGAGAAAAAGAGTCACCGACTGCCAGAATGCTGAGGGAAACGAAGGAGAGAACCTAGCAAAAGCATTTCAACTAGAAAATCTATGCAAACTGTAGGGGATACTTTTCTTTTTGCTTTAAATGTACTAAGGCCAATGGCCATTAATGACATTTAAACATTCTGCAATTTTAGTGTCGTTTTGGGATTCGTCTTATTTTTATCAATAAAATGAGGAATTTAGCATTCTAAGTTCTCCAAAAGAACTTGTCTCTAGGCCTACCTCGGGCACAATGAGGCACCCACATTAGGACACGATTTATATTTCTGCACTATGTGTTTAAATATTGCAACATTTACTCCTTATAATCCTCACTAACTTGTTACCTTTTTGTTTTTACTTTTATTTTATTCCCCTCCAAAAGGTTAGTTCATGCACTTTGGCATCATCATCCTACTCAAAAAGATCCAAGGGCCCTCCACCTCCTCCTTCTCCGAGACCTACAAGAAATAAAAACAAAAAAATGGAAGACTTGAGCAACATAAGGAAGGAGAACTCGAGTGAACGGGTAGAGGTTACTCAGGGTATTCAGGTGTCGAAGGAAAGTGCTGCCCATCTTGAGCAGAAATTGTTGAAATTTCAGGAGGAACTGGACCAAGTTCATAACTTGGCAAACTTATTATTTTCCCTCACCACCCTGGACGTCAATGCTCCAAATCCTAAACCTCCACAAAACATTCCAAAACCATAAAACCAACCCGCTCCCCATCACCACTGGAACACATGTCACATATCGAACGACACCCCACTACTCAACTCCACAAATGATCATCCCCACAACACCCCCATCTATGTGGAAATCATACCACAAAATACTCAACCTATTTCAAGCACACCAGAGTCTGATGACAAAGACTCTCTTATCAGGAACCTAGCTGCAGAACTCAAGAAACTTACTAGCCGAGTCTAGGGTGTTGAAGGAAACAAAGGTATCGAGGAACTGAATTATGAGGACCTTTGCATCCAGCTGGATGTTGAACTTCCAGAGGGGTACAAACCTCCCAAGTTCGAAATGTTTGATGGCACAGGGGATCCCAGAGTCCATTTGAGGACATACTGTGATAAGTTGGTCGGAGTCGGGAGAGATGAAAAGATCTACATAAAGCTCTTTATGAGAAGTCTGAAAGGGGATGCTCTATCTTTTTACATAAGCCAAGACCCTAAGAAGTGGACAATCTGGGTAGGTATGGTGTCCGATTTCATGGACAGGTTCGGATTCAATACGGAGAATGCACCAGATGTATTCTACATCCAGAATTTGAAGAAGAAACCTACAGAGACATTCCACGAGTATGCTACTCGTTGGAGATCAGAGGCCGCTAAGGTCAGGCTAGCTTTAGAAGAAGAACAAATGAACAGGTTTTTCGTCCGAGCTCAGGACCCACAATACTACAAGAGGTTGATGTTGATCGAAGGCCAGAAATTCTCTGATATCATCAAGCTAGTGGAAAGGATCGAACAGGGTATCAAAAGTGGTATGGTTACTAATTTCGAAGCATTGCAGGCTACCAACAAGGCTCTATAGTCAGGTGGACCATCTAAGAAAAGGGATGTGAGTGCCGTAATGGTTGCACAAAGAAAAAAATCCTCAGTCAAATACCAAACCTACCCATTACCCCCACTCACATATCAACCTATCCCAAATTACCAAGTACCCTGACCTTCCTACCAAGCTCCGCCACCTACTTACCAATCATCTCCACCTCCCATATATCAACCTTTCTGACTAAGATATTCCCAACCCGCGCCCGTGTACCAAGCCTACAATACCCAACAAGCTCAGTATCAATCACCTTGCCAAAATTTCTCTATACCCCGGCCAAACCACCCAAGCAATACACCGCCATGGCCGAACCAATCGACCAGCTATATGAACGGCTCAAATCTACTGGTTACGTCACCCATATCCCTTCCATAACTACAGAAAACCCTTCCTAATAGATCAACCCAAACAAAACCTGTGCATACCATTCCGCCATAAAGGGGCATACCATTGATGAATGCCGCTCGCTGAAGGATAAGATCCAAGATTTGATCAACAACAAGATTATTGTGGCTAAGGATCCTGCTCCTAATGTTCGCAACAATCCTCTACTTGACCACAAGGGTGGAGGCGTTCACATGATCGAGATATAAGATGATTGGGATCCCAAAGGGTCGATTGGATTGATTGCCGAAGGTGATGAGCTGAAGAAACCAACAGTCACACTTAATATGATTGTAGTCCAAATCCATCCCTCTGGGGATGCTGAAGTAAACATGTCCATACCACTCGAGCTCGAAACACCGTCTTCTACAAAGACGACAAAGCCAATTGAGGTTGAGTTTGGGTCTCCAAAGGCACCTGTACCATTTGAAGTTGTTGTGTTACCTTCTAAAACAAGGGTACCCATTATTATGGCTATGTCAATCATAGCACCATTCCATATAAAGGCCATTCCTTGCGATTACACCGCCGAGGTAAGAGGGAAAGGGAAAGCCAAATCAAGAGAAGCAATTGCGGCACAGGGCATGACCAGAACCGGTAGGGTTTATACTCCAGAACATCTAGCTGAGTCCAGTAAGCAGGCTTATGGGCGACCAACCGTCACTGAAATCGGGCCTGATGACCTTTGGAGAAGGATACAAGCAAAAGAGTACTCAGTCATTGACCAGTTGAACAAGACGCTAGCTCCGATCTCTATCTTGGCCCTTCTGTAAAGCTCTAACGCACATAAAAATGCCTTATTGAAAGTGCTGGGTGAGGCATATGTGCCCAGCAACATAACTGGAGGAGAAATGGAAAACATGGTAGGGCAGGTACTGGAGAGTCACAAAATCACTTTCCACGAAGATGAGCTGCCACCAGAAGGGCTAAGCCACAACAAAGCATTGCACATCATTGTGCAATATGAAGACTATTTCATTGCCAGGACTTCGATTGATAGAGGGTCCAGCCACAACATTTGTCCATTAGTGACTCTTAGAGCATTGGGGAAGAGCCTGTATGAGAAGAGGATGGGGCCATCAACGTTAAAGCTTTTGATGGTTCCCAAAAGTCCACTATCGGGGAGATCCGTTTGTCTTGCAAATGGGACCAACTTGGTTTGGCGTTGATTTTCAAGGGATAAACATCCCATCATATTAAAACTTACTATTGTGATGAACTTGGATCCACGCCACTGGAGTTGTAGCATCAACCCTGCACCAGGCGGTGATGTTCAAGTGGAATCACTAAGAGGTGATTATTCATGGCGATGGTAGTAATCCCATATACAGTCGCCAGATCATCCCAGCGATCGGAGGAAGAAGGAGGATATGCGGAGAAACCTACCATCACATTGAGCGAGTCAACGCTGTGGACAAGGATAAGTGGTGGGATAACAAGATCGAAAGCATACTAAATTGGAGCGGATATGAACCTGGTAAGGGACTTGGCAAGAACATCTAGGGAATTACTAAACCTGTCAAGCTGAAGAAACACGACACCACCTTCAGGTTGGGGTATGGATATACTTTGGAAGAATTCAAGGACTGGTCGCCACCATGGCGCGGCGCTTACTATCCGCTGGAGCACCCAATACCTCCCCTGGAGCCGACCTTCCGGCTGGCAAACATCATATATGGGTTAGAAGAAGAGGAAACATTAGTGTCAATGAAGAATCTGTTCTTGGAAGATGACAAAATGGACTGTCATGTCATTTTTGAGGAGGAAGGCTCTTCCATACAAGCTGTGAGCCGAGGAGCGCACCTCAACAATTGGTCCATCAGAACCATAAAGGCCCGAAAAGCTTCGGGGTAGCAAGGCTGAACAAAGCACTATACATTATCTTTTACTTTTTTCGCTAGTTGATTTCCTTTCCATATTTTCTTTAAATTTCAAAAAGAGCTCCGATGTTCAAAACAATTACGGAATTTATCAAAGTATTTCAGTTTCTTATAATCTTGCTCTTATTATTTTCTCTATCATTTACTTTATCCACACAACATTACTATTACTTATCTTGATGAACCAAAAAATATGACATGTGACGAGACAATGAAAAAAATGGATATAGACTCAGAAGAGGATGATATACCAGAAGAGGTCGTTAAAGAGGTCGAGGACTTTGAGAATAGGCCTAAGTCTAACTCGGATGAAACTGAGGTTGTCAACATAGGGGATACAGAGAATTTCAAGGAAACGCGCATCAGTGTTCACCTGTCACCATCAGAAAGGGAAGAGTACATAGAAATCTTAAAAGAATATGAGGACATATTTGCCTGGTCGTATGAAGATATGACTGGTCTCAGCATATCTATTGTAGCTCACAAGCTGCCAACAGATCCGACATGCCCGCCGGTAAAGCAGAAGCTCAGGAAGTTCAAGCTAGACATGAGTTTGAAGATCAAGGAAGAAGTTACCAAACAAGTCAAAGCAAGGTCCTCAGGGTAGTGGAGTATCCAACATGGTTAGCCAAAATTGTGCCAGTATCGAAGAAGGACGGGAAGGCCAGAGTCTGTGTCGACTATCGGGACCTCAACCGGGCCAGTCCGAAAGATGACTTCCTCTTGCCGAACATACACGTTCTGATTGACAACTGTTCCAAGCACGAGCTGCACTCATTTGTTGATTGTTTTGCCGGGTATCATCATATATGGATGGACGAAGAAGATGCGGAGAAAACGACTTTCATTTTGCCTTGGGGGATGTATTATTACAAAATGCTACTGATTGGATTAAAGAATGCATGGACCACCTACATGAGGTCCATGGCTAATATTTTCCATGACATGATACACAAAGAGATCGAGGTGTATGAAGACGATGTCATCATCAAATCCAAGAAAGCCACTGACCACACGGAAGATCTGAGGAGGTTCTTCAATAGATTGAGAAGGTACAACTTGAAACTGAATCCTGCCAAATGTGCATTCGGGGTTCCTGCCAGAAAACTGCTTAGGTTCATCGTAAGTCGACAAGGAATAGAACTGGATCTATCAAAGGTTAAGGCCATTCAAGAATTGCGACCGCCAAAGAACAAGAAAGAGGTTATGAGTTTCTTGGGAAGACTCAACTACATCATCCGGTTCATAGCTCAGTCGACTATCATTTGTGAGCAAATCTTTAAGATGTTGAAAAAAGACACCACCACCAAATGGAGTGATGATTGTCAGAAAACCTTCAACAAAATCAAGGAATACCTGTCAACGCTGCCAGTTCTGGTTTTGCCCGAACCGAGTAGACCGCTATTGCTCTACCTTGCAGTACTGGATGGGGCATTCGGTTGTGTTTTGGGATAACATGATGAAACGGGGAGAAAAGAGCAAGCCATCTATTACCTCAGTAAGAAGTTCACTCCATACAAGGCCCGGTATTCTCTATTAGAATGCACCTCCTATGCTCTGACTTGGGTAGCTCAGAAGTTGAGGCATTATTTCTGCGCCTATACCACTTATCTTATATCAAGGGTGGATCCGCTGAAGTATATCTTCCAGAATCCCATCCTACGGGCAAGCTAACCAAATGGCAAATCCTGCTGAGTGAATTTGATATTGTCTACGCAACCCAGAAAGCAATCAAAGGACAGGCACTAGCCGATCATCTTGCCGAAAATCCAGTGGATGGACAATACGAGCCTCTAAAGACGTGTTTTCCTAACTAAGAGGTCTCTTTCATAGGAGAAGATATTGCAGAATCCTATGATGGTTGGAGGATGTTTTTCGACAAAGCAGCAAACTTCAAAGTAGTTGGCATAGGAGCAGTTCTATTATCAGTAACAGCTCAGTATTATCTGGTGTCCGCCAAGCTCAGGTTCCCGTGTACCGACAACATGGCCGAGTATGAAGCCTACATCTTAGGGCTTAATCTAGCCATTGATATGAACGTTCAGTAGTTAATAGTGATCGGGGATTCAGACTTGCTCATACATCATGTCCGAGAAGAATGGGCAACTAAGAACTCCAAGATACTCCCGTATTTGCATCATGTACAGGAGTTGAGGAAGAGGTTCACAAAGACAGAATTCTGCCATGTCCCCATAGTCCAGAATAAGTTCGTCGATGCATTGGCCACTCTATTATGCATGATTCAGCATCCAAATAAGAACTTCATTGATCCTATCACGGTAAAAATCTAGGATCAACCAGCTTACTATGCTCATGTCGAGGAAGAAACAAACGGAAAACCATGGTTTCATGACATCAAGAAATATTTGGCGACAAGAGAATACCCGAAATTTGCAAACGCTACTAAGAAGCACACACAGCGGAGGTTATCCAATCACTTCTTTCACAGAGGAGGAATCCTGTATAGGAGGACTCGCGATTTGGGATTACTGAGGTATTTTGAAGCAAAGGAAGCATCCAGGTTGTTGGAAGAGGTTTATGCAGGGACCTGTGGCCCAAATATGAATGGTTTCGTCTTAGCTAAGAAAATACTCTGAGTTGGTTATTTTTGAATGACTATGGGGACGGACTGCATCCAGTATGTTCGAAAGTGCCATCGCTCCCAAATTCATGCAGATATGATAAAGGTGCCTCACAATGAGCTTAATGCAACAAGCTCACCATGGCCGTTCGCCGCTTGGGGAATGGATGCCATCGAACCTATCTAGTCGGCCGCATCAAACGGACAAAGGTTCATTCCAGTAGCCATTGATTATCTCACCAAGTGGGTCGAAGAATCATCATATAAGGCGATAAGCAAGAAGGTTTTGGCAGACTTTGTCCGCGACCACATCATTTGCCGATTTGGCATACCAGAATCAATCATTACTGATAATGGTTCCAATCTTAACAGTGACCTGATAAAATCAACGTGTGAAACCTTCAAGATTAAGCACAAGAATTCTACAGACTACAGACCTCAGATGAATGGAGCTGTAGAAGCGGCCAATAAGAACATCAAGAAGATACTAAGGAAAATGATAGAGAAACACAAGCAGTAGCACGAAAGGCTCTCATTTGCTTTATTAGGATACCGTACCACAGTTCACACATCAACCAGGGCGACTCCCTATATGTTGGTTTATGTTACCGAGGAATTAATTCCCACCGAGGTAAAGATTACCTCCCTGAGAATTATACAGGAAGTGAAACTTGAAGATGCAGAATGGGTAAGGAGTCGCTATCAACAGTTCGCCCTTATAGACGGAAAAAGAATGAACGCAGTTTGTTATGGTCAATTGTATCAAAACAGAATGTCTAGAGCTTTCAACAGAAGAGTCAAGCCAAGACAATTTACACCAGGACAGCTGGTATTGAAGAAAATCTTTACACTTCAAGATTAAGCCAAAGGGAAATTCTCTCCTAACTGGCAAGGTCCGCACGTGGTTCACCGGGTTCTAATCAGAGGAGCCCTCATACTCGCATAAATGGATGGAGAATTCCAGTCAAAGCCAATTAATTCAGATGCAGTCAAGCGTTATTATGTGTAATCATTATGATTTCTTTATGATGTAATTTGAAGTAATTCTGACCTGATTCCCGTTTAAGAGGGGATACGTAGGCAGCCTTATAGGTTCAGTGACAATTCAATAAAATTTTCACTTCCCCCGCTATCGGAAATCGGGGCAGATTTTTGAGATGGACACTCAAAATTCCAAAGTTGATCTTCACCCATTCACCAATACATAGCCGTCAGAAGCACCAGCCCAGTAAACTAGGGCAGAATTTTGAGGACCCTCAAAATTCCGGAGTGAGAGAGGTTGGTATGTCTTCAACCGCATCGCGGTCGTTGGTTCACCTAAAAGAAAACCATTTTCAATGATGTATTTGCAGCATTTCATTACTAAATCACGCATGGCTACTATCAAAATTGCTTTGTTTAGCGACTCTACCCCCAATGAAAGCCGAGTAGGACAAGCGAAGTCCACGGGAAGACAAACTAACCTTCCCCACTTACAAAACTCATAATTTTTCTTTGAACGCAGGCACCCCAAGACATAAAATCATCAGATAACGATTACATACTCATACTTTTCCAGGAATACAACCCTCAGAATCATCACTCACTTATAAGTGCTATCCGTACATGACATCCCCAGTAGCCACAATATCGCAATCGACTATCAGCTATCAGCTATCAGTTATCAGCTAAGAGATTTTACCATTACTTTCCTTTTACATTGGTTGCATTGCATAAGGATACCTTTCTGCCCTCTAAGACTAGGCATTGTCTCCATATGTATTTCTCAGCATTGCATAAGGCTACCTTTTTGCCTTCTGAGACTAAGCATTGTCTCCATCTGTATTTCTCTGCATTGCATAAGGCTACCTTTCTGCCTTACGAGACTAAGCATTGTCTCCGTCTACATTTCTCTGCATTGCATAAGCTACCTTTCTGCCTTCCGAGACTAAGCTTTGTCTCCACTTGCATTTCTCTACATTGCATAAGGCTACCTTTCTGCCTTCTGAGACTAAGCTCTATCTCCACTTGCATTTCTCTGCATTGTATAAGGCTACCTTTCTGCCTTTTGAGACTAAGCTTTGTCTCCATCTACACTTTCTCTGCATTGCATAAGGCTACCTTTTGGCCTTCCGAGACTAAGCTCTGTCCCCATCCTGCATTTCTCTACATTGCATATTGCTACCGTTCTACCTTCCGAGGTTAAGCTCTACCTCCATCTGCATGGCTAAAATACCACCACCTTTTATTTACGTCCTACATGGCCTGAAATATCACCAACTTTATACTCACTTGCATCGGCTGAAATATCGCCATTTTATTTAAATCTGTACATCGGCTGAAGTATTGCCATTTTGTTTAAGTCTTACATCGGCTGAAAGATCGTCACTTATATCTTACACTTGCATCGACTTGAATATCGCCATTTTATTTAAATCTTTACATCGGCTGAAATATCGCCACTTATATCTTACACTTGCATCGGCTGAAATATTGCCATTTATATTTACACTTTACATCGGCTGAAATATTTCCATTTGCACTTTACATCAGCTGAAACATCTCCATTCACACTTTACAACGGCTGAAAGATCGCCATTCGTATTTACATTTTTTTTGGCACGGCTGAAATATCACCACTTCATTTAAGTCGTGCATCAGCTGAAAGATCACCAAATCCTGTATTTCATGGGATGAAAGATCAAATTGTCCATAGGCGCCATTGTTCAGAGGCACCACTTTCATAGCCCGAGAATGACATGCCATGGCCTAAGGACCCATTCTTTATCTTTTGCATATCATTATTCAAAGGCATCATGGTTCGGAGGCACCATTATCATAGCCTAAGAACATAATTTCATAGCCTGCAAATCCTTAATAATACGCTTCATGGCCCAGGACGTCATGGTCTGAGGATGCCATCCTAACCATCCAAAGACAGCATTCATGGTCCAACGGAAACTTGCATCACATTTAAATTTGCGCACAATATATGTTGGTATTTCTCATTTGAAGTTACACCGGCCATCAATGGCCATCTCAGCAGGAGCAATCCCACTCCAGTTCCCACAGCCAGCTAAACTCTGACCATCTTCCCGACTTAAATATCGCGTCCGTCTTTCAAAGTCTCCATCAGCATGTTTCGCCGACGGACTCCCGAACCACATATGACCTGATTCCTGTAAGACCAGAGATATGTAGGCAGCTCAGGAGCCAGATCTCGGTCAAAACCTTTCAAATCATTTCTTTCGATCAAAATTGGCCATCATATCTTTACCCGACAACTCTTCCATCCTTTCCGGGTAAAGAGGGGCAGTTGTTGATACCCAATTTTTTCCTATATATTTTATTTGCAAATATACTTTCAAAATAATATATGTATGCATATATGAGCATGACCGAGTTTTTTATTATTTTTTCAGCCCTTAAAAGGTTTTTTAAACCAATTTATTACACTATTTCAACAGTATAAAATCAATAATTATTCCCAAAAATTATTATTTTGTTGACTTGGTCATTATATTCTCATATTTATACCAAAATAGAGTTAGGGTAATTCATACATATTTTTCAAATTCATTTGGTATTTTTAAAAGCTAAACTGCACTAAATTGTAATTTTATCCTATTTTAAGATTTAATTGCGTTAACAATTATAAAATTTATTCCAAAATTTAAATTTAATATTTATATATTATTTATTAATTTAGTACCTTTAATTTGTTTTCCGAAAT
The DNA here is from genome assembly GCA_026770625.1 of Nicotiana glauca. NCBI lineage: Eukaryota > Viridiplantae > Streptophyta > Magnoliopsida > Solanales > Solanaceae > Nicotiana > Nicotiana glauca. The sequence goes on along the minus strand of MU726479.1, from coordinate 95,967 downwards.
TGTTTACTATTTTTTATAAAATAAAAAGGCAAAAATGGCTATTTAAATACTAGCCCTATTCCATTTCAATTTCATCCTAAAATCACCCCCAGTTAACCCAATTCCAATCTTAAATTAAACCGGCCCAACTCCTAATTTACCCGCCCCTGATCCAATTAATTCACCTCGCCCGGCTCCCCATTATATATACGTCGTTGATCAAAATGATCAACGACAACGATCCCCCATTTCCTTTTTAATTCACAAACACCTCCAACCCTAACTCATTTCGACCAGGCAGCCGCCTTTGAATCCTCTCATCTCTAAAACTCTCTCAAAGGTTCCATGAAAGCCTAGCCCATCTTGCCTTCTCCGATCTCTAACTCACCAGAATCCATGGCCTCCCAGGCCATGGACGATCTATGCTCATTTCCTACTGCTCCGATATGCTTGATGCTCGAAGGTTCGAGGCCAGAAATCAAAGGTCTTCACTCAGACCTCCGCCGACTCGAGGTTTCAAACCATCTCCATCCTGGCTTCGGCATATCCTAGCCTCTTGAGCACGATTCTAGCCTTATCTGACTTAGATTGGACCCTTTCCCAGCCTTTCTCATTCTAGGATTCATCTGAAACCCTAGCTGTTCGAGGTTTTTCTCTGATTCTCTTTAGATCTGTGTGTATCCATGCCCTGTTTTTTGAGTTTTCAAAAGGTTTCCTGACTTTCTTTTAAAAAAATTACTTTCAAAGTCGTTTCTTTCGTTTTAGGGTTTTCTGAAATGTTCAAAACGTTTCTCTGACTCTTTGTCTTCTTTCCTTTGTGTGAATCTGTCTATGTTATTATTCTTATGTTCTCTTTTCCACCTCTCATGTTTTTCTCCTATGTTCTTATGTTTGCCTTGTTATGCATGTTTTTCTATTGTGCTCCAATCTTTCTTCTACTGGGTCCTATATCATACCTTTACACGTTTATCTCATGTGTTTGTGTACCCCTGTGTTCCTTTAACTGTATTTTCTACTAAACTCTTGGTTCTCTATTTACCTTCTTTTGGGACTCTGTTTGAATGCATTCTAGACATGCTTCATCTACTTTTTCCTTATGTTTATACTACCTCTTTGTCTTCTTAATTTGTTTAAATTCCAAGCTTTCCTTAAAACATGTTCTTCATGTTCCAAATCAGCTTGTGCACTATGTTTGATTCGAACCTGCTATTTTACCTGTTTGTTTTCTCATGAGTCTCTGAAAAAGAACTTTGAGCCTGTATCAGTTATTTATCTTCTCTGTATTCGATTCGAATTGAACACCCTAGGATTTGGGGGGGTTTGGGCGAGTTTAGGGTTATATTTGGAGACCTGGACTCTATCATACTCATTTTGAACCTATGTACTGAATTTGGAACTCTTTGTTTATGACTCTGAATTCGTCTATACTAGGCTCTTCTGATTAGCATGACAGTTCTTCTTGTATGTGTGTGTTAAACTTTTGAAAAGGCTTTCCAACTTATGACTGAATCAGAATCCTCTTATTTGGGGTTAATTGATTGTTACTGATTCTTCTTAAGTAAAACCTTTTCTTCACCTTTCTGACTGGGTTCATTCACACCAAGTATTTGGACTTCTGGTATCATGGCTGCTAGTTGACTCTCTTTCCTTTATTACATAATCGTGTACTGTCAAAACCTTTCCCTTAAATAACTATTATGTATTTACCCCTCTTGTACTACTTTGAAAAGAGTTTGATTAATTTGTTTCCTTAATTCGTTATGCCCGTTTGAATCTGAATCCCTTAATTAAGGGAAACTTTTGTGTAATTGATTTGCAATCAGCTTTAAAAATTATTTCTTACCTTGTTTCTGCCTATTTTCTACACTATAAACACATGGCTTCTTAACACAAGGCATACAGAATTTTTAACAATCACACACAATCTTAAAACCACAATCACAATTCTCCTATGAACTTATAATATTCTTGCTTCTTGTCTGCACTTTAGCTTTTACAAGACTACTTCTTCTCTTTACTTGCTTCTTTGAAACCGGTATGTCCTAAAATAATTTCAGTATTACCCCAATGTGTTTATTTATAGTCATTATATCCATGTCTACTTTCTACTTTTTGTGAAGTGTAACCCCTGATTTGAAGTGCCTACATGTTATTGCCTGTTTCTCTTCTTTATAAGCAATTGCTCCATACCTCATCACCCCTATGTGTTTTTGAGTGGGGACTCAGGGCATGGCAACAAAGATTGTTTTCTATGACCTAAGTTTTGACTCCCCTAACCCTGTAGTGGGCAGGAAGGTGTACCAGCATATCCCATTGCTTGGTATGCCCCTTTGCCTACCCTTTCCTTGTACCTTGTTGCTAGTATAAAATCCCTATACCCCCAATCCCCTATGTGTGCTGAGTTAAGGTTCAGCCTGGCAGTATAGAAATTGCTGTCCAAGGTTGAACCTGACCTTTAAACAGGTCTTAACTCCCAACTCTGAAGCTGAAAGGCTGGTCTGGGGTGTGTCAGGATCCCAATTTTTGGGCATGACCACCATCCAGCCATTGTTGTCCCTAATTCCCCTCTATTACACTCACACTCATTCTTAGACTCTAAGTTCTGCCCCCTCCTATGAGCATTGCCTTGAGTCCTTGAGTTCCCTCTGAACTTGGACATTTGAAGGATGGCCCTTCCATACTGCACTATAATTCTACAATAATATTTGGGGTGTAAGCATTGCCTGGAGTTCATGAAACTCCTTGGAACTTTGACACATCCCAGATAAGAGAAAGGCTTTGGAAAATCAGGTCCGTGGAAGTTGGGTTATTCCATATGTCAGACTAGGAGTCTGAATTAGGCTCTCCTTGGTTGGAATTTTAATTTTTGATGTATTTTGTTCATTCTGGATTCATTCAAGTTGTAATAATTTGTAATAACTACAGGATGTATAGTAAAATGGGGGGAGGGACTCTCATGTTATGCATGTGGGTAGCAATCATGACTTAGGTTTATTTCTGCAATTATAATTTGTTCACTACTGCACTAGAAATCACGCCTATAAATTGTATTCATGCTCGCACATAGGTATCACGCCTATAAGTTTTATTTACGTTTGATATAGCTATCATTCCTTAGGTTTACTTCTACAATCATAAATTGTTCATTATTGTATTAGAAATCATGCCTATAAGTTGTTCATTGTTTCATATAGAAATCCTGCCTATAAGTTGATCATTTGCATTTGAAATCATGTCTATGGGTTTCTGCGCATACACTCATTAGGCAAACAGTCTATAGATTAAAATAATAAAACGCACTCTAGAAACCATGTTTATAGAACTCCTGCACTTTTACAAATGTTGTAAAATCTATCACGCTTAGAAAGCATACCTATAGGGATAACTAAATGAATTTGAATTGTCTAACACGTTTACAAGTCTAAAATCAGTAGTAAAAAGTGTCGATTTTGTTTCTTAAAACCAGTAATCTTTTTTTAAAATCAGCATGCCTTTCTGTAAAGATTAGATACCAATTCTAGGCCTTATCTAGGCAAACTTGTAGGTTATTAATCGACTTTTCCAGTCTTAAATAATTACAACCAGCAGGTAGGTCTAATTTGGACTTTTTATCTGAAAATATGTGTCAAATCAGCCACCCTTCCTACAATAAGTCTAATTAAAGACCTAACCAGTATTTGTAAGACATACTATACAATATGTTCCTTTAAATGCGGAGGCCTGTTTGAGCTTTTAATCGCTACTTGTTCACCCTTAATTGTGTATGTGTTTTGTTTATCGCTTGAGATTTTTATCATTTTACACTCTGAAAAGCCCAACTCCCTCCCCTTAGGATTAATAGTCCCTAATTCCTCCGGGACTGATAGGATTGGGATGGGTAATAGCATGTAATAAACAACGATACTATTCCGTGCTTTAATACCTAAATGGGGGTGGGAAAGTGTAGATACGGATATGATGACCACGTGATAACACCACGTGTATAAACGGTTACCGGGTGTTGTGTGGGGTGATCCATATTATTTGTAAACCTAGGACCCCCTTCCCTTTATTTGTTTATTTTTGGCATGTTTTAGAACTTTCAAATTGTTTTCCTCCAAAACTCGTGCCCTTCCTATTTCTTCAAACTTTAATTTACTTGCAAACTTTAATTTATGATAGTTGAGCCTTTATCTGCTTATTTGTTACTTTTACTTGAAGTAATAATTATAACATGGTCGGAAACCACACTAGTAGGTCTTGAAGGGTGCCTAACACCTTCCCTTTGAGACAATTTCTAGCCCTTACCCAAACTCTGGTTTTCCAACTCAAAGAACCCCTTTTAGTGTCCTAATGCACTTAATCATTAGGTAGCGACTCTTCAACCTCCAATTCTAACGCAAACCCGAAAAGGAAAAGAATTGTCCTCCCAAAATGACGTAAACCTGATTTCTTAAGAAAAAGGGGGCGTCCACCCCCCCCCCCCCATTCTCTCATTCTCTCATCACTATCCGCCGACACACCCTCTTATTCTCTCTCAAATTCTTCTAAGCTCCCTCTGCTAAACCATAGTTCCTCTCACCAGTCATTGGATTGCCGGTAATAATGGCAGTTCCACAACCACCCCTAGCCTCCATGGCTTCCCCCATATCGGATTATTGCTACCCTAAGGTCCTTAAGGATCCACAGGCAGTCCAACTCAACCCCATATTTTTTCATGTCATTCTCAGGCCAATCTTGGCCTGTCCGAGTAAGATCCTGCCGTCTCCGGCTAGAACCTATAATTTTTCATGTCATTCTCATTCTCTCTTTTGGTTCTCTCTCTAAAACCTTAATTTTGGCTCTTGATTTATAATATCTATAACAAGATCTGGGTCTATTCCAGTTGTCTTTACTATTTTCTTAAGGATTTCTTTGATTTCTTCTAAAACGACTCTCCATCTTCAAACTAGGGTTTCTTAACCCCTTTTCAAAATGGCTTTTCCTTCTGATTTTAGTATTAATCTATGATTGTCACTATATTTAAACGTTTATTTGAGTTTTCTCTTTTTATCTGTGTTATTATGTTGAAAACGCTAAGTTTCGTAGTTTTAATCCTGGATTCTGAGTCTGTTTTGTGACAACATGTTCGCTTAATCTGTACATGTATTTTTTTCTCATGAGCCTTATGATTCTCTGTGGTTTAACCCTATCTTGTTCATCAGTGCCTCTGACTTTTACTTCTTCCGCCTATGTCATGTTTATTCTATGAACTCATTCTATACTTAACATGAATCCCCAATTTTTTAATATGATTTTTGCCCTACTCAGCCTCTTAGAGTTCTGATTTTGCTTACTATGTGCTTGTTCTCGTAAAGTTGTTCTAAATCAGTGTTATTTGCTATTTTTAAATCTTTGAATCTCTATGACTGATCCTTCACTGATTTCTTGTGATATTCTCTACTGATTTCAACCTCTAAATATTTTCTTTCCTTATTTTGTGGTTGACTATGCTATCAAATTGATTCTTAGACATTTTCCTTAATTAGAATTTGTCGAACCAAGACTCTATTACATGCTCTGTACTATGCCTATTTCCTTATATGTCATTTTCAGTCTTACATGGTTTCATTCCTTATTTGTCACTGCTTATTACTGTTTGATTTTTTTAATTCCTTAATTAAGGGAAGTACCTATGCTGATTTTGTTCTAATTGTCACATATTGCTTTAATTATTACTGAACTATGTTTCCTGCCTTATTTGCTACCTATTATTTAAACTATAAATACCTTGCTTTTCATTAACACAACACACGAACACACTAGTTCAAAAGCTCTCTTTCACAAAAAAAAACTCTTCTACTCTATTTTCTCTGGTTATTTGCTATCCTTCCAAGTTAGTCGGCTACAAACCATGGCTGATTACTCTACTCTCTTGCTCCTCACTTTGTGTTTACTATCTTCTTTACTGGTATGTTCTAATTTAAATTCATGTTTATTCATAAACATTAAAGCATATGGGATAATGGAGTATTTAATAAAAAAAACAAACAGATCCCGAAAAGCTCCATGTCCCCCATTTTCAACCAAGAGACCCCTCACATGTTCCCTTCTTCAACAGAGATCTTCAAAGGGAAGGACACATAACCAAAAAAAATGAATGAATGAGAACAAATTTAGGCTCATATCACTTGGTTCAGTTCTGATCTTCAAGGGTTCAACTGATACAAAAATATTATTATAACTAACATGCTTTCACCAAAAAAAAGTAAAACAAATACAACACATAGCAAGAAAACTATACGGAGAATAAAATGGTGAAGAAGAAGAAAATAACCTTCATTAATATAAAATCATCTTTAGTATGACAGAGGGAACTCATAGAAGTTTGAATAGCAGCTAACGAACAAGACAGACTCACGATCGAAAACCTCATCAGTGAATTCGACTTGACGGGACCTCGTTTAAAACCAACTGCTGGAATATTTTGGAGTGTTTTCTTAGATGGTGTTTTAGGAGATTATTGGTCGCCAGTCTTGAGGAAAAATGGGTGGGGTCTGATTTTTGTTTATGCGGTTGTGGCTTATTTTCTAGAAAAGATGATGACAGGGGGTCGTGTATTTTCGCTCAAGAACGGTGCTACTGTTCCTTTGATTTTTGAGTATAAGTTTTTGCTTTTTCATCTTTTTCCGTGATTCACTAGGTGAAGAAAAGTGTTTGGGTTCAGGTCTTCATCTTCAAAAATGGTGGATTTTTGTCCTTTTTTCGATGCCTTTTAGATTTTAGGCATATTTTTTTTGGGTCTCTTTAGAGAGAAACGACTGATTGGGTTTTTTGTAGTCTAGGTCAATTTAGGGAATTAGGTACTATTATATAGGGGTAGAGATTAGGTTAGGGGTATGAGCCTAGGAATTATGGACTTGGGAATTATGGGCTAGGTCCAAAATTAGGCCTAAAAATGGCTTGCTCGAGCTCAAGTTTTATTCTTTCTTTGCGAACGAGAATAAAATATGACCTCATTTATTAATTACTCCTACTTAAGTAAAATAACTGATAAAATAAGACTGACTGTTAAACTAAACTATTTTTTGGTATTTTTTCAAGATTAAAAATGACTAAGAAAGCATTAATGGAACAAATTTTTGTAATATTCATTTTTCTGGTAATAAAATAATGTAAAAGAGTACAAACTAGTTAAATTAGCTATATTAAATCTAGATTAAATATTTTCATGCTAAAATATCAGAAATTCTTGAGGAGGGTCAAAAATCACATGTCTACAGCTGCCCACTTTGATTGAAAACTTGAAGAGTTTTTAGACAAAGAATGACTAGACAGTTTTTGGACCCGACCCTTATTTAGAGAGGCCAAAAGCTAAAAGAAAGGAGAATGTGACCGAGCCCTGGTATCTAAGCTACCTATATATCCTTGGCTATAAAGAAATCAGGTCATGTGTAGTTCAGAAGTGAATGAGGTAATGGAATACCGAGGTAGAGTGCCGAGTAAGGTGTCGTCGAGTTTTCGGTCCATGATCCCGTTATTACATCAAAAATCAAAATTAAAAAGACAAACTAAGTCTATCAGCTACGAGTTACAAGATTTCAATCTATAAATATCTCGAAGCTTGATCTTAGGCCTCAGCTGATTCCTGCTGCGGACTTTGATAAAAAGTCGACTAGGGAATGTATGACCTATGTCTAAAATCTCAACTCAGGGATTGGATCCCTAGTGTTGGTAAAAAGGTGACTATGGTATGGAGACCCTATGTCTGAAATCACAACTCAGGGATTGGAGCCCTAATGTTTGTAAAAAGGCGACTAGGGAATGAAAACCCTATGCCTAAAATCTCAACTCAGGGACTGGAGCCCTAATGTTGGTAAAAAAGGCGACTAGGGAATGGAGGCCCTATGTCTAAAATATCAACTCAGGGATTGGATCCATAATGTTGGTAAAAAAGGCGACTAGGGAATGGAGGATGTCTGAAAATCTCAACTCAGGGATTGGAGCCATAATGTTGGTAAAAAGGAGACTAGGGAATGGAGTCCCTATGTCTAAAAATCTTAACTCAGTGATTGGAGCCCTATTGTTAGTAAAAAGGTGACTAGGGAATGGTGGCCCTATGTCTTAAAATCTCAACACAAGGATTGGAGTCCTTATGTTGATAAAAAACATGACTAGGGAATGGAGGCCCTATGTCTAAAAATCTCAACTCAGGGATTGGAGTCCTAATAATGGCACAAAAATAGGCGAATAGCGAATGGAGGCCCAACGTCTAAAAAAATCCTCAATTCAAGGATTGGAGCCTTAGTATTGGTAAAAAGGCGACTAGGGAATGTATGCCCTATGTCTAAAATCTCAACTCAGGGATTGGAGCCCTAATGTTGGTAAAAAAAGGTGACTATGGAATGGAGACCCTATGTCTAAAAATCTCAACTCAGGGATTGGAGCCCTAATGTTGGTAAAAAAGGTGACTAGTGAATAGAGGCCCTATGTCTAAAATCTCAACTCAGAGATTGAAGCCGAAATGTTGGTAAAAAAAATGCAACTAGGGAATGGAGGCCCAATGTCTTAAAATTCTCAACTCAGGGATAGGATCCCTAATGTTGGTAAAAAGGCGACTTAGGAATGGAGGCCCTATGGCTAAAAATCTCAACTTAGAGATTGGAGCCCTAATGTTGGCAGAAAAAAAGAAGAATAGTGTGACGACCCAAAGGGTCATCACCTATTTTCCTCATCTGTTCCGTGCTTCTGAGGCCTTGAAAACCTCATTTTATATTGCCTCGATTTGCGTGTGCAATCCGAGCGCGTAGCCGGAAAATTTTTATGTTGAAATATGTGAATTCTGTGAAAAATTTGAAGAATTTTGATATTAATATGATTATACTTGACTTTGGTCAATATTTTTCGTAAACAGACCCGGACCCGAGATCAGACTGCTTGGAAGGTCCGTAGAAAAATATGGGTCTCGGGCATGTGCCCGGAGTCGAAATCCGAGGTCTAGAACCTGAGTAAAAGAATTTTTCTGTTAAATTGTTTTTCTGAAATTATTAAGGAAAATGAAAATGAAAATTGATTAAAAGACTATGATATCAGGCTCGTATTTTGGTTCCGACGCCCGGTACAAGTCTCATATATTGTTAAAGCGCTTCCTGTAAAGTTTGATCGAAATCGGACGTCGTTTGATGTGTTTTGGACTATGAGTTCCAAGTTTTGAAGTTTATGAAGTTTAAAAAGAAAATCATGAGTTATGAGGCTTGATTCTATGTAAACGATGTTATTTTGGTGATTTGATAGCGCGAGCAAGTTCGTATGATATTTTTGAGTCAGTGTATATATTTGATTTGGAGCCTCGAGGGCTCGGGTGAGTTTCGGATAGGCAGCGGGATATTTTGAACTTAGTAAAAGCTGCAGAAAATTTGCAGCAGGTGTTCAGTGAAATCCTTCTATGCGATCGCATAGGTATAGCTGCGATCGCATAGAGCTTTTATGCGATCGCATTAGGCTTCATGCGATCGCATAGTGTGACATTTCCCTCTTACGCGATCGCACTCTTTCTGATGCGATCGCATAGTACAACCTGGCCCCCTCACTTTTTTCTTCTATGCGTTCGTATGGCTTGTTATGCGATCGCAGTGTTTACTCTCATTACTCTATGCGATCGCAATGCCTTCTCCGCGATCGCATAGACCAATATTTGCCCAGTTAAATTTTTAAAAACTGGACAGAACCAGTGTACTCGGATTTTTCCACTCTTATCACGAACCCTCTTCTCTCCCAAGCCCTAGGAAGCCATTAACGCCCCCAAGCTTCAAGACCCTTTGAGTAAGTAATTTCCTGCTTATTTCCTTCACTTTTCTTTCATTAATTAACTAGTTTCTAAGCCTAAATCATGAAATCAAGGTAGAAATCATGGGTTTTGAGCAAAGTTAGGTTTTTGAGAATTTTGGGTAATTCAACCCCAATTTGGGGTCGAATCTTATAACAAATTATATATTTGCACTCGTGAGGGTACGGGTGAATTTATTTTGGCTCAAACCTCGGGTTTTGACCAAGCGGGCCCGGGGTCGGATTTACAAATTTTGGACAGAATATTAAATNCTAGCATGACCGTGAGTCGTTGTTGTACATGTCTTGAACTAATTTGGAACTCTCCTAAGCTAAAAGTATGATTTGCTACAAACGTGAGGAGTTCGAGAATAAACTGTGAAATATTGATATTTTGGAGAGTTGTCTCAAGTGATGAATATTATTGAATTAAAGCTGAAAGTATTGAAAGGAATTATGATTAATCCCTTGCCGGGATGGTTAAATTACTGAACCCTTGCCGGGTTGTGAAAGTTATTATTATTGTTCCCTTGTCGGGACCTTATTGATATTGTTGTTACTCCCTTGCCAGGATAGTACTTGTTATTTATTTATTCTTCTTGCCCGTTTGGTTGCGACTGCTGTTTGGGTGAGGAAGAGTGACATTGCACGAAGGGTCATTCTGTGCTATTCCTGATTTTAATTGCACGAAGGGTCTTTTCGTGCTATGTTGTGACTATTTATGCACGAAGGTACATTCCGTGCTCTGAAATGATATTGCACGAAGGGTCATTACGTGCCATGAAATGAGAGTTATGTGAGGAAAAGCACGAAGGGTGATGCCGTGCATTTTTAGATGATTGTTTGGGTGAGAATGAGAGTAAAAGCACGAAGGGTGATGCCGTGCAACTATTGATTTCCTTATTTTGTGATAATTATTGTTGCGCTATATTTCTATTTCACTGATGAATTATATATATTCAATCATGCTCCCCATAGCATGTTCCCTCCCTTTTATTTGTTTAGTTCAGTATTTCTGTTGTTTTCGTGGTACATATGTATATAGCACTACACAGGTTTATGTGAGTGTCTGGTCCTAGCCTTGTCACTACTTCGCCGGGATAGGCCAGGCACTTACCAGCACATGGGGTCGGTTGTGCTGATACTACATTTCTGTGCATCTTTGCACAGGTCCAGGTTTTTTAGTAGCAGCAGCAGCAGTAGTTCGATAGCAGGATCTTATTACTACGAGACTGAGGTAGCTGTCAGGCGTCTGCAGGCCCGTCGTCTCTTCTTATGCTTTTCATTTATACTGTAGTCTCATTGTTTCGAGACAGAAGGTTGTTATATTTCTTTCAGACCATTATATGTAGTTTATTTTTAGTGGTTCGTGAGCTTGTGACACCAAATCTTGGGTAAAGGATATTGTTGAGCAGTTCATATTTATTTCAGACTTATAAAATTAGACTTCCGCAGTTATTGTTATTATTATTCATGTTATTAAATTGACAACAGGATGGTTTGTTTGTTGAAAATGATGAGTAAATTGGCTTGTCTAGCTACCACGAGTAGGAGCCATCACGATCCCGATGGTGGGAAATCCGGGTCGTGACAAGTTGGTATCAGAGCACTAGGTTACATAGGTCTCACAACTCACGAACAAACTTAGTAGAGTCTGAGGGGTAGGTACGGAGACGTCTGTACTTGTTCCTCAGAGTCAACTGAGTTAGGGAAAATCTCTCATTTGTCTTTCTTGTCGTGCGATTTGGTTCCTCAAATGTTGATTGAATTTCTACTCTGTTCTTTCGCAGATGGCGAGAACACGCGCTTCCTCATCCGCTGATCAGCAGTCCGAGCCTCAGGCAGCTCCCGCGAGGGGCAGAGGCCGAGGTCGTGCCAGAGGCCGTGGTAGGGGCAGAGCTCAGCCCCAGGCAGCAGTTCCAGAAGTGGAGCCTCATATTGAAAATGGTGAGGAGGTTCCAGCCCCAGCAGCTCCAGTGGGCTAGCTCAAGTCCCAGGAGGGGTTATGTTCACCCCTGATCTTCAGGATGCTCTGGTCCGGATAGTAGGCTTTATGGACAGTGTCGCCAGAGCAGGTTTGCTACCAGTTGCACCAGCCACTTCTCAGGTTGGAGGAGGGGTTCAGACTCCTGTTACGCGTACTCCGGAGCCAGTAGCTCCCCAGGCTCAGACCCAGTGGTTCAGCCCGCTGTGGTAGCTCAGATAGGCACTACAGCTCAGGCCGGAGATGGAGCGGCCATGTCTTCTGATGCTCTATGGAGATTTGATCAGTTCTCCAAGATTTTTACCACCACCTTCAGCGGTTCTTCATCGGAGGATCCCCAGGACTTTCTATTCAGTTGCCACGAGATTCTCAGGACTATGGGTATAGTGGAGTCCAACGGGGTTGATTTTTGCACTTTCAGGCTTGCAGGATCCGCCAAGACTTGGTGGAGAGATTTCTGCTTATCTTGACCAGTAGGGTCCCCTGCTTTGACATGGGATCAGTTTGTAGAGTTATTCCTGTAGAATTTTCTCCCCGTCACTCAGTGAGAGGCACTTCGTAGGAAGTTTGAGCGCCTCCAGCAGGGCACCATGACCGTTACTCAGTACGAGACTAGATTTGTGGATTTGGCACGCCATGCAGTTGTGATACTCCCTTCAGAGCAGGAGAGGGTCCGGAGGTTCATTGATGGATTGATTCAGCCGATCCTTCTTCAGATGGCCATGGGAGTTGGCAATGACATTTCCTTTGAGGAGGCGGCTAACGCGGCCCGCAGAGTTGAGATGGCCCTTACTCGGGGAGGTGGTCATGCGTCAGACAAGAGGCCCCGTCATTCTGGTAGATTCAGTGGTACCTCATCTGTAGGTAGGGATTCCTATGGTAGAGATTAGGCACTGAGGCCCTTTCAGTCTGCGCTCCAGGTTTCTCATGGTACTTCAGGCAGCGGGGATTCTCAGCAGCATTACTCAGATCAACAGCCTATCAGTGCATCCCCACTTTAGAGCTTCAGGGGAGGATATTCTGGTCGACAGGGTAAGCAATCGCAGCAGCCGAGATCTTATTATGGTTGTGGTGACCCGGTCACATTGTCAAGTTTTGCCCTCGAGCATCGGGCACCTCCCAGCAGTAGGGTCCTCGCCCCATGATACAGGCAGCAGGTGATCCACAGCCTGCCCAGCCAGCCAGAGGCGGAGGTAGGGATCATAGAGGTGGAGGTAGGGACCGTAGAGGTGGAGCTTGGACCGGCAGAGGCAGAGGACAGCCAGTGGTTGATTGTCCTGGAGATGCAGATCAGGGAGGTGGGGCCCAGCCCCGATTTTATGCTTTGCCAGCCAGGCCAGAGGCTGAGTCTTCTGATGCTGTTATTATAAGTACTATTCTGGTCTGTGACAGGGATGGTTCAGTGCTATTTGACCCTAGGTCCACGTATTCATATGTGTTGTCTTATTTTGCTCCCCACTTGGTTATGCCTAGTGATACCTTGGGTGTTTCTGTATATGTGTCCATGCCAGTGGGTGATTCTATTGTGGTCGACAGGGTTCACCGTTCATGTGTAGTAGTATTTGAGGGTCTTGAGACCCGTGTTGATCTATTGCTTCTAGACATGGTTGATTTTGATGTCATATTGGGGATGGACTGGTTGTCCCCGTATCATGCGATCTTGGATCGTCATGCCAAGACCGTGACCTTGGCTTTACCGGACTTGCCCTGATTGGAGTGGAGAGGGACCCAAGGACATGCCACCCGTAGTGTTATTTCTTATGTTAAGGCTCGACGCATGGTCGAGAAGGGGTGCTTAGCTTATTTGGCATATGTTCGTGATTCCAGTACGGAGGTTCCTTCCATTGATTCAGTTCCTATTGTTCGGGAGTTCCCAGAGGTTTTTCCTTCAGACCTGTCGGGTATGCCGCCCGACAGGGATATTGATTTTTGTATCGATCTGGCTCCAGGTACGCAGCCCATTTCTATCCCGCCATATCGTATGGCTCTGCCAGAGCTGAAAGAGCTAAAGGACCAGTTGCAAGAATTGCTTGAGAAAGGCTTCATCAGGCCTAGTGTTTCTCCCTGGGGTGCGCCAGTTCTATTTGTGAAGAAAAA
>MU726479.1:21246-80589 GCA_026770625.1 Nicotiana glauca | reverse complement strand
GGCAGAGGAGATGGCTAGAGTTGTTGAAAGACTATGATGTTACTATCTTATATCACCCAGGTAAGGCCAACGTGGTGGCCGATGCATTGAGTAGAAAGTCTGCCAGCATGGGTAGCCTCGCTTATATCCCGGTCAGTCAGAGACCGCTGGCTTTAGATGTTCAGGCTTTGGCTAATCGACTTGTGAGGTTGGACATTTCTGAGCCTAGCAGGGTGTTAGCCTGCACGGTCGCTCATTCTTTATTATTGGAGCGTATCCTTGATCGACAGTATGATGATCCTCATTTGTGTGTCCTGAGAGACACTGTGCAGCGTAGAGGTGCAACAAAGGTAACTTGAGATGTGGATGGAGTTCTGAGGTTGCAGGGGCGAGTATGTGTGCCAAATATTGATAGTATTCGAGAGTTGGTCTTAGTGGAGGCCCATAGTTCTCGGTATGCTATTCACCCGGGCACCGCGAAGATGTATCAAGACTTGCGATAGCATTTCTGGTGGCGTAGGATAAAGAAGGACATTGTTGCATATGTGGCTAAGTGTTTGAATTGTCAGCAGGTCAAATATGAGCATCAGAGGCCTGGCGGTGTGTTTCAGAAGTTTGAGCTTCCAGAGTGGAAGTGGGAGCGGATTACCATGGACTTCGTTACAAGACTTCCGATGACCCGGAAGAAGTTTGATGCCATCTGGGTCATTGTTGATAGGCTGACCAAGTCAGCACATTTCATTTATGTAGCTACCACCTATTCATCAGAGAGATTAGCTGAGATCTACATCCGAGAGATTGTTCGCCTTCATGGTGTGCCGACGTCTATCATTTCGGATCAGGGTACGCAGTTTACCTCGCGCTTTTGGAGAGCAGTTCAGCAGGAGTTAGGCACCCAGGTTCAGTTGAGTACAGCATTCCATCCTCAGACAGGTGGTTAGTCCGAGAGGACTATTCAAATTTTGTAGGATATGCTCCGAGCCTATGTTATTGATTTTGGAGGCTCTTGGGACTAGTTTTTGCCTTTAGCAGAGTTCGCCTACAACAACAGCTACAAGTCTAGCATTTATGGCTCCATATGAGGCGTTGTATGGCAGGCGATGTCGGTCTCCAATCGGATAGTTTGAGCCAGGAGAGGCTCGGTTATTGGGTACTGACTTAGTTCAGGAGGCCTTAGATAAGGTCAAGACTATTCAGGAGAGGCTGCGTTCAGCTCAGTCTAGACAGAAGAGTTATGCAGACCGTAAGGTCCGAGATGTAGATTTCATGGTTGGTGAACGAGTATTGCTCCGGGTGTCGCCTATGAAGGGCGTGATGAGGTTCGGAAAGAAGGGCAAGCTTAGCCCTAGGTACATTGGTCAATTTGAGATTCTTGATCGAGTGGGAGAGGTGGCTTATAGACTTGCATTGCCACCTAACTTATCAATCGTGCATCCAGTTTTCCATGTATCTATGCTTCGGAGGTATCACGGCGATCCTACGCATGGGTTAGACTTCAGCACTGTCCAGTTGGACAAGGATTTATCTTACGAGGAGGAGCCAGTAGCTATTCTAGACCGGCAGGTTCGAGAGTTGAGGTCGAAGAGCTTTCCTTCAGTGCGTGTTCAGTAGAGAGGTCAGCCTCCTGAGGCATCAACCTGGGAGTCAGCGTCTGATATGCAGAGCCGTTATCCACATTTGTTCCCCGACTTAGGTACTTCTTTCTCTTGTCCGTTCGAGGACGAACGGTTGTTTTAGAGGTGGAGGATGTGACGACCCAAAGGGTCATCACCTGTTTTCCTCATCTGTTCCGTGCTTTCGAGGCCTTGAAAACCTCATTTTATATTTCCTCGATTTGCGTGCATAGTCCGGGCACGTAGCCACAAAATATTTATGTTGAAATATGTGAATTCTGTGAAAATTTTGAAGAATTTTGATATTAATATGATTATAGTTGACTTTGGTCAACATTTTTCATAAACGGACCCAGACCCAAGATCGGACAGCCCGGAAGGTCCGTAGAAAAATATGGGACTTGGGCATGTGCCCGGAGTCGAAATCCGAGTTCTAGAACCTAAAAAAAGAATATTTTTGTTAAATTGTTTTACTGAAATTATTGAGGAAAATGAAAATGAAAATTGATTAAAAGATTATGGTATCGGCTCGTATTTTTGTTCCGACACCCGGTACAAGTCTTATATATTGTTTAAGCGCTTCCTGTAAAGTTTGATCGAAATCGGATGTCGTTTGACGTGTTTTGGACTATGAGTTCCAATTTGGAAGTTTATGAAGTTTAAAAAGAAAATCATGAGTTATGAGGCTTGATTCTATGTAAACGATGTTATTTTGGCGATTTGATCGCGCGAGCAAGTTAGTATGATGTTTTTGAGTCAGTGTATATATTTGGTTTGGAGCCCCGAGGGCTCGGGTGAGTTTCGGATAGGTAGCGGGATGTTTTGAACTTAGTAAAAGCTGCAGAAAATCTGCAGCAGGTGTTCAGTGAAATCCTTCTATGCGATCGCATAGGTATCGCGGCGATCGCATAGAGCAAAGTCCAGGGCCCCCCAAAAAATCCTTCTATGCGATCACATTAGGCTTCATGCGATCGCATAGTGTGACATTTCCCTCTTACGCGATCGCACTCTTTCTGATGCGATCGCATAGTACAACCTGGCCCCCTCGCTTTTTTCTTCTATGCGTTCGCATGGCTTATTATGCGATCGCAGTGTTTACTCTCATTACTCTATGCGATCGCAATGCCTTCTCCGCGATCGCATAGAGCAATTTTTGCCCAGTTAAATTTTTAAAAACGGGACAGAACCAGTGCACTCGTATTTTTCCACTCTTTTATCACGAACCCTCTTCTCTCCCAAGCCCTAGGAAGCCATTAACGCCCCCAAGCTTCAAGACCCTTTGAGTAAGTAATTTTACGCTTATTTCCTTCACTTTTGTTTCATTAATTAACTAGTTTCTAAGCCTAAATCATGAAATCAAGGTAGAAATCATGGGTTTTGAGCAAAGTTAGGTTTTTGAGAATTATGGGTAATTCAACCCCAATTTGGGATCGAATCTTAAAACAAATTATATGTTTGAACTCGTGAGGGTATGGGTAAATTTATTTTGGCTCGAACCTCGGGTTTTGACCAAGCGGGCCCGGGGTCAGATTTACAAATTTTGGACAGAATATTAAAAGGACTTTAATTAGGCAATTGGACTGGTTTATTGAGTAGAATTGATGATATTAAATAAATTATGTATTGATACGATTGAATTGGAGCGAAATTCGAAAGGAAAGGCATTGCTTGAGGACTGAGTTGACCGTAAACCTTCGAGGTAAGTGTTTAATCTATCCTATCCTGAGGGAATAGGATTAGAGTATAATAAATTGCTATTTGCTAAATGATCGAGTGCGTGTACAGGCGTGGTGATGAGTGTCTATACACCGGAGTCTAGCATGACCGTGAGTCGTTGTTGTACATGTCTTGAACTATTTTGGAACTCTCCTAAGCTAAAAGTATGATTTGCTACAAATGTGAGGAGTTCGAGAATAAATTGTGAAATATTGATATTTTGGAGAGTTGGCTCAAATGATGAATATTATTGAATTAAAGCTGAAAGTATTGAAAGGAATTATGATTAATCCCTTGCCGGGATGGTTAAATTACTGAACCCTTGCTGGGTTGTGAAAGTTATTATTATTGTTCCCTTGCCGGGACCTTATTGATATTGTTGTTACTCTCTTGCCGGGATAGTACTTGTTATTTATTTATTCTTCTTGCCCGTTTGGTTGTGACTGCTGTTTGGTGAGGAAGAGTGATATTGCACAAAGGGTCATTCCGTGCTATTTCTGATTTTAATTGGCACGAAGGGTCATTCCGTGCTATGTTGTGACTATTTACGCATGAAGGTACATTCCGTGCTCTGAAGTGATATTGCACGAAGGGTCATTCCGTGCCATGAAATGAGAGTTATGTGAGAAAAAGCACGAAGGGTGATGCCGTGCATTTTTAGATGATTGTTTGGGTGAGAATGAGAGTGAAAGCACGAAGGGTGATGCCGTGCAACTATTGATTTTCTTATTTTGTGATAATTATTATTGCGTTGTGTTTCTATTTCACTGATGAATTATATATATTCAATCGTGCTCCCCATAGCATGTTCCCTCCCTTTTATTTGTTTAGTTCAGTATTTCTGTTGTTTTCGTGGTACATATGTATATAGCACTGCACAGGTTTATGTGAGTGTCTGGTCCTAGCCTTTTCACTACTTCGCCGGAATAGGCCAAGCACTTACCAGCACATGGGGTCGGTTGTGCTGATACAACACTTCTGTGTGTTTTTGCACATGTCTAGGTTTTGAGCAGTAGCAGTAGTAGTAGTTCGATAGCAGGATCTTATTACTACGAGACTGAGGTAGCTTGCAGGCGTCCGCAGGCCCGACGTCTCTTCTTATGCTTTTCATTTATACTGTAGTCTCATTGTTTCGAGACAGACGGTTGTTATTCTTTCAGACCATTATATGTAGTTTATTTTTAGTGGTTCGTGAGCTTGTGACACCAAATCTTGGGTAGAGGATATTGTTGAGCAGTTCATATTTATTTCAGACTTATAAAATTAGACTTCTGCTGTTATTGTTATTATTATTCATGTTATTAAATTGACAACGTGATGGTTTGTTTGTTGAAAATGATGAGTAAATTGGCTTGCCTAGCTACCACGAGTAGGCGCCATCACGATCCCGATGGTGGAAATCCGGGTCGTGACAAATAGGGAATGGAGGCCCAATGTCTAAAAAATTCTCAACTCAGGGATTGGAGCTCTAATGTTGGTAAAAAGTCGACTAGGGATTGTATGCCCTATGTCTAAAATCTCAACGCATGGATTTTAGCCCTAATGTTGGTAAAAAGGTGACTATGGAATGGAGAGCCTATGTCTAAAATCTCAACTCAGGGATTGGAGCCCTAATATTTGTAAAAAGTTGACTAGGGAATGAAAACCCTATGCCTAAAATCTCAACTCAGGGATTGGAGCCCTAATGTTGGTAAAAAAGGAGACTAGGGAATGGATGCCCTATGTCTAAAATATCAACTCATGGATTGAAGCCATAATGTTAGTAAAAAAGACGACTAGGGAATGAAGGACCTATGTCTAAAAATCTCAACTCAGGGATTGGAGCCCTAATGTTGGTAAAAAAGGCGACTATGGAATGGAGGCGCTGTGTCTAAAAATCTCAACTCAAGGATTGGAGCCCTACTGTTAGTAAAAAGGTGACTAAGGAATGGTGGCCCTATGTTTAAAAATCTCAACTCAAGGATTGGAGCCCTTATGTTGATAAAACACACGACTAGGGAATGGAGGCCCTATGTCTAAAAATCTCAACTCATGGATTGGAGTCCTAATATTGGCATAAAAAAAGGCGAATAGCGAATGGAGGCCCAACGTCTAAAAAAATCTCAACTCAAGTATTTGAGCCTTAATTTTTGTAAAAAGGCGACTAGGGAATGCATGCCCTATGTCTAAAATCTCAACACATGGAATGGAGCCCTAATGTTGGTAAAAATGGTGACTATGGAATGGAGCCCTAATGTTGGTAAAAATGGTGACTATGGAATGGAGCCCTAACGTTGGTAAAAATGGTGACTATGGAATGGAGACCCTATGTGTAAAATCCCAACTCAGGGATTGGAACCCTAATATTGTAAAAAGGCGACAAGCGAATGAAAACCCTATGTCTAAAGTCTCAACTCAGGGATTGTTGCCCTAATGTTGGTAAAAAGGCAACTAGGGAATGGAGGCCCTATGTCTAAAATCTCAACTCAGGGATTGAAGCAATAATGTTGGTAGCGACTAGGGAATGGAGGCCCAATGTCTGGAAATCTCAACTCAGTGATTTGGGTCCTAATATTTGCAAAAAAGGCGAATAGGGAATGGAGGCCCTATGTCTAAAAATTTCAACTTAGAGATTGGAGCCCTAATGTAGGTAGAAAGATGACTAGGGAATGGAGGTTCTATGTCTAAAAATCTCAACTCAAGGATTGGAGCCCTAATGTGGATAAAAAACACGAATAGGGAATGGACGCCCTATATCTGAAATCTCAACTCCGGGATTGGAACCCAAATGTTTGTAAAAAAGGCGACTAGGGAATGGAGTCCCTATGTCTAAAATTTCAACTCTAGGATTGGAGCCAAAATGCTGGCAAGAAAGGTGACTAGAGAATGGAGCCCTATGTCTAAAAATCTCAACTCAAGGATTGGAGCCCAAATGTTGGTAAAAAGGAGACTGGGGAATGGATGACCTATGTCTAAAATGTCAATCAAGGATTGGAGCCCTAATGGTGGTGAAAAAGGCGACTAGGGAATGGATGCCCTATGTCGAAAATCGCAACTCAGAAATTAAAGCCCTAATGTAGAAAAAAAAGGCGACTAGGGAATGTAGGCCCTATTCTTAAAATCTCTACTCAGGGATTGGCGCCCTAATGTTGGTAAAAATGGCAACTAGGGAATAGAGGCCCTATGTATAAAAAATCTCAACTCGGGGATTGGAACCCTAATGTTGGTAAAAAAAGCGACTAGAGAATGAAAGACCTATGTCAAAAAATCTCAACTAAGGGATTAGAGCCCTAATGTTGGAAAAAAAGACGACTAGGGAATGGAGGACCTATGTCTAAAAATCTCAACTCAGAGATTTGGGTCCTAATATTTGCAAAAAAGGCGACTAGGGAATGGAGGCCCTATGTCTACAAATTTCAACTTAGAGATTGGAGCCCTAATATTGGTAAAAAGATGAATAGGGAATGGAGGTCCTATGTCTAAAAATCTCAACTCAAGGATTCGAGCCCTAATGTTGATAAAAAACATGATTAGGGAATGGACGCCCTATATCTGAAATCTCAACTCCTGGACTGGAACCCAAATGTTTGTAAAAAAGGCTACTAGGGAAAGGAGGCCCTATGTCTAAAATTTTAACTCAGGGATTGGAGCCAAAATGCTGGCAAGAAAGGCGACTAGGGAATGGAGGCCCTATGTCTAAAAATCTCAACTCAAGGATTGGAGCTTTTATGTTGATAAAACACACGACTAGGGAATGGAGGCCCTATGTCTAAAAATCTTAACTCGTGGATTGGAGTCCTAATGTTGGCATAAAAAAGGCGAATAGCGAATGGAGGCCCAACGTCTAAAAAATTGTCAACTCAAGGATTTGAGCCTTAATTTTTGTAAAAAGGCGACTAGGTAATGTATACCCTATGTCTAAAATCTCAACACATGGAATGGAGCTCTAATGTTGGTAAAAACGGTGACTATGGAATGGAGACCCTATGTCTAAAATCCCAACTCAGGGATTGGAACCCTAACGTTGTAAAAAGTCGACTAGGGAATGAAAACCCTATGTCTAAAGTCTCAACTCAGGGATTGTTTCCCTAATGTTGGTAAAAAGGCAACTAGGGAATAGAGGCCCTATGTCTAAAATCTCAACTCAGGGATTGTAGTCATAATGTTGGCGACTTGGGAATGAAGGACCTATGTCTAAAAATCTCAACTAAGGGATTGGAGCCCTAATGTTGGAAAAAAAGGTGACTAGGGAATGGAGGCCGTATGCCTAAAAATCTCAACTCAGTGATTTGGGTCCTAATATTTGCAAAAAAGGCGACTAGGGAATGGAGGCCCTACGTCTAAAAATTTCAACTTAGAGATTGGAGCCCTAATGTAGGTAGAAAGATGACTAGGGAATGGAGGTCCTATGTCTAAAAATCTCAGCTCAAGGATTGGAGCCCTAATGTTGATAAAAAACACGACTAGGGAATGGACGCCCTATATCTGAAATCTCAACTCCGGGATTGGAACCAAAATGTTTTTAAAAAAGGAGACTAGGGAATGGAGGCCCTATGTCTAAAATTTAAACTCAGGGATTGGACCCCTAATGTTGGCAAGAAAGGCGACTAGGGAATGGAGGCCTATGTCTAAAAATCTCAACAAAAGGATTGGAGCGCTAATGTTGGTAAAAGAAAGGTGACTAGGGAATGGAGGCCCAATGTCTAAAAATTCTCAACTCAGGGATTGGGGCCCTAATGTTGGTAAAAAGGAGACTGGGGAATGGATGACCTATGTCTAAAATGTCATTAAAGGATTAGACCCCTAATGTTGGAAAGAAAGGTGAATAGGGAATGGATGTCCTCTGTATAAAATCTCAACTCAAAAATTAAAGACCTAATTTTGAAAAAAATGCGAATAGGGAATGTAGGCCCTATGTCTAAAATCTCAACTCAGAGATTGGCGCCCTATTGTTGGTAAAAAAGTCGACAAGCGAATAGAGGCCTTATGTCTAAAAATCTCAACACGAGGATTGAAACCCTAATGTTAGTAAAAAAGTGACAAGGGAATGGAGGCCCTATGTCTAAAATTTCAACTCAGGGATTGGAGCCCTAATGTTGGTAAAAAGGCGACTAGATAGTGGAGCCCCTATGTCTAAAATCTCAACTAAGGAATGGGAGCCCTAATGTTGGTAAAAAAGGCTACTAGAGAATGGAGGCCCCATGTCTAAAAATCTCAATTCAGAGATTGTAGCCCCAATGTTGGTGGAAAAAAAAGGCGACTAGGGAATGGAGGCCCAATGTCCAAAAATTCTCAACTCAGGGATTGGAGTCCTAAGGATGTTAAAAAGGCGACTAGGTAATGGATGCCCTTTGTCTAGAATCTCAACTCAGGGATTAAAGCCCTAATGTTGGTAAAAAAGGCGACTATGGAATGGAGGCCCTATGTTTAAAAGTCTCAACACAGGGATTGGAGCCCTGCTATTGGCAAGAAAGGTAACTAGGGAATGGAGGCCCTATGTCAAAAATCTCAACTCAGCGATTGAAGCCCTAATGTTGGCAAGAAAGGCGACTAGGGAATGGAAGCCCTATGTCTAAAAATCTCAACTCAGGGATTGGAGCCCTAATGTTGGTAAAAAAGGCGACTAGGGAATGGAGGCCCTATGTCTAAAAATCTCAACTCAGCGATTTAAGCCCTAATGTTGGTAAATAAGGCGACTAGGGAAGGGAGCCCTATGTCTAAAAATCTCAACTCAGCGATTTAAGCCCTAATGTTGGTAAATAAGGCGACTAGGGAAGGGAGCCCTATGTCTAAAAATCTCAACTCAGCGATTTAAGCCCTAATGTTGGTAAATAAGGCGACTAGGGAAGGGAGCCCTATGTCTAAAAATCTCAACTCAGCGATTTAAGCCCTAATGTTGGTAAATAAGGCGACTAGGGAAGGGAGCCCTATGTCTAAAAATCTCAACTCAGCGATTTAAGCCCTAATGTTGGTAAATAAGGCGACTAGGGAAGGGAGCCCTATGTCTAAAAATCTCAACTCAGCGATTTAAGCCCTAATGTTGGTAAATAAGGCGACTAGGGAAGGGAGCCCTATGTCTAAAAATCTCAACTCAGCGATTTAAGCCCTAATGTTGGTAAATAAGGCGACTAGGGAAGGGAGCCCTATGTCTAAAAATCTCAACTCAGCGATTTAAGCCCTAATGTTGGTAAATAAGGCGACTAGGGAAGGGAGCCCTATGTCTAAAAATCTCAACTCAGCGATTTAAGCCCTAATGTTGGTAAATAAGGCGACTAGGGAAGGGAGCCCTATGTCTAAAAATCTCAACAAAAGGATTGGAGCGCTAATGTTGGTAAAAAAGGCGACTAGGGAATGGAGGCCCTATGTCTAAAAATCTCAACTCAGGGATTGGAGCCCTAACGTTGTTAAAAAGGCAACTAGAGAATGGAGGCTCTATGTCTAAAAATATCAACTCAAGGATTGGAGCCCTAATGTTGATAAAAAAAAAATAGTACTAGGTAATGGAGGCCCTATACCTAAAATCTTGACTCAAAGATTGGAGCCCTAATGTTGGTAAAAAAGGCGACTAGGGAATGGAGCCCTATGTCTAAAATATCAACTCAGGGATTGGCGCCCTAATGTTTGCAAGAAAGACGACTAGGGAATGGAGTCCTAAGTCTAAAATTTCAACTCAGGGATTAAAGCCCTAATGTTGACTAGGGAATGGAGGCCCTATGTCTAAAAATCTCAGCACATGGATTGGAGCCCTACTATTGGCAAGAAAGGTGACTAGGGAATGGAGGCCCTATGTCAAAAATCTCAACTCAGTAATTGAAGCCCTAATGTTGGCAAGAAAGGCGACTAGGGAATGGAGACCCTATGTCTAAAAATATCAACTCATGGATTGGAGCCCTAATGTTGGTAAAAAAAGGCGACTAGGGAATGGAGGTCCTATGTCTAAAAATCTCAACTCAGGGATTGGAGCCCTAACGTTGGTAAAAAGGCGACTAGGGAATGGAGGCTCTATGTCTAAAAATATCAACTCAATGATTGGAGCCCTAATGTTGATAAAAAATACTACTAGGTAATGGAGGCCCTATATCTGAAATCTCGACTCAGAGATTGGAGCCCTAATGTTGGTAAAAAAGGCGACTAGGGAATGGAGGCCCTATGTCTAAAATATCAACTAAGGGATTGGAGCCTAAATATTTGCAAGAAAGGTGACTTGGGAATAGAGTCCTATGTCTAAAATTTCAACTCAGGGATTGGAGCCCTAGTGTTGGTAAAAAGGCGACTAGGGAGTGGAGCCCCTATGTCTAAAATCTCTACTCAGGAATTGGAACCCTAATGTTGGTAAAAAAAGGCGACTTGGAATGAAGACCCTATGTCTAAAAATCTCAATTCATGGATTGGTGCCCCAATGTTGGTAAAAAAAAAGGCGACAAGGGAATGGAGGCCCAATGTTGAAAAATTCTCAACTCAAGGATTGGAGCCCTAAGGTTTGTAAAAAGGCGACTAAGGAATGGATGCGCTATGTCTAGAATCTCAACTCAGGGATTAAAGCCCTAATGTTGGTAAAAAAGCCGACTATGGAATGGAAGCCCTATGTCTAAATATCTCAACTCAGGTATTGAAGCCCTAATGTTGGCATGAAAGGTGACTAGGGAATGAAGGCCCTATGCCAAAAATCTCAACTCAGGGATTGGAGCCCTAATGTTGGAAAGAAAGGCGACTAGGGAATGGAGGCCAATTGTCAAAAAATCTCAACTCAGGGATTGGAGCCCTAATATTGGTTTAAAAAAAAGGCGACCAGGGAATGGAGGCCCAATGTCTACAAATTTTAAACTTAGAGATTGGATCCCTAATGTTGCTAAAAAGGCGACTAGGGAATGGATGACCTTTGACTAAAATCTCAAATGAGGGATTGGAGCCCTAATGTTTTTTAAAAAGACGATTATTGAATAGAGGCTCTATGTCTAAAATCTCAACTCAGTTATTGAAGCCCTAATGTTTGTAAAAAGGCAACTAGGAAATGGAGGCCCTATGTCAAAAATCTCAACTCAGGGATTGGAGCCCAAATGTTGGTAAAAAGGCGATTAGGAAATGGAGGCCCTATGTCTAAAATCTCAACTTGGGGATTGAAGCCATAATGTTGGTAAAAAAGGCGACTAGGGAATGGAAGCCCTATGTCTAAAGATATCAACTCAGAGATTGGAACGTTAATGATTGTGAAAAGGAAACTAGGGAACAGAGGCCCTATATCTAAAATCTTAACTCGGGGATTGGAGCCCTAATGTTGGGAAAAAAGGCGACTAGGGAATGGAGGCCCTATGTATAAAGATCTCAACTCAGGGATTGGAGCCCTAATGTTGGTAAAAAAGGCGATTAGGGAATGGAGGCCCTATGTCTAAAAATCTCAACTCAAGGATTAAAGCCCTAATGTTGGCAAAAAAGGCGACTATGGAATTGAGGCCCTATGTCTAAAAATATCAACAGAGGGATTAGTGCCCAAATGTTGGCAAGAAAGGTGACTAGGGAATAGAGGCCCTATGTCAAAAATCTCAACTCAGGGATTGGAGCCCTAATGTTGGCAAGAAAGGCGACTAGAGAATGGAGGCCCTATGTCTAAAAATCTCAACTCAGGAATAGGAGCCCTAATGTTGGTAAAAAAGGTGACTAGGGAATGGAGGTCCTACGTCTAAAAATCTCAACTCAGGGTTTGGAGCCCTAATGTTGGTAAAAAG
Organism: Nicotiana glauca; assembly: GCA_026770625.1. NCBI lineage: Eukaryota > Viridiplantae > Streptophyta > Magnoliopsida > Solanales > Solanaceae > Nicotiana > Nicotiana glauca. Next base: position 68,579 of record MU726479.1, on the reverse strand, counting down.
GTGACTAGGGAATGGAGGCCCTATATCTAAAAATCTCAACTCAAGGATTGGAGCCCTAATATTTGTAAAAAAGACGACTAGGGAATGGAGGCCCCATCTCTAAAATATCAACTCAGATATTGGAGCCCTAATGTTGGCAAGAAAGGCGACTTGGGAATGGAGGCCCTATGTCTAAAAATCTCAACCTACAGATTGGAACCCTAATTTTGGTAAAAAAAAGTCGACTAGGGAATGGAGGCCCTATGGCAAAAAGTTCTCATCTCAGGGAATAGAGCCCTAATATTGGTAAAAAGGCGACTAGGTAATGGAGGCCATATGTCTAAAATCTCAACGTAGAGATTTTGGTCCTAATATTTGCAAAAAAGGCGACTAGGGAACGGATGCCCTATGTCTAAAAATATCAACTCACAGATTGGAGCCTTAATGTTGGTAAAATGATGACTATGGAATAGAGGTCCTATGTCTAAAAATCTCAGCTCAAGGATTGGAGCCCTAATGTAAATAAAAAAACACGACTAGGGAATGGACGCCCTATATCTGAAATCTCAATTCCGGGATTGGAACCAAAATGTTTGTGAAAAAGGCGACTAGGGAATGGAGGCCCTATGTCTAAAATTTAAACTCAAGGATTGGACCCCTAATTTTGGCAAGAAAGGCGACTAGGGAATGGAGACCTATGTCTAAAAATCTCAACTCAAGGATTGGAGCCCTAATGTTGGTAAAAGAAAGGCGACTAGGGAATGGAGGATTAATGTCTAAAAATTCTCAACTTAGGGATTGGAGCTCTAATGTTGGTAAAAAGGATACTAGGGAATGGATGACCTATGTCTAAAATGTCAATCAAGGATTAGACCCCTATTGTTGGTAAAAAAGGTGAATAGGGAATGGATGCCCTATGTATAAAATCTCAACTCATAAATTAAAGACCTAATGTTGAAAAAAAAGGCGAATAGGGAATGTAGGCCCTATGTCTAAAATCTCAACTCAGAGATTGGCGCCCTAATGTTGGTAAAAAAGTCGACAAGCGAATAGAGGCCCTATATCTAAAAATCTCAACTCGAGGATTGGAACCCTAATGTTAGTAAAAAAAGTGACAAGGGAATGGAGGCCCTATGTCTAAAATTTCTATTCAGGGACTGGAGCCCTAGTGTTGGTAAAAAGGCGACTAGGTAGTGGAGGCCCTATGTCTAAAATCTCAAATAAGGAATGGGAGCCCTAATGTTGGTAAAAAGGCTACAAGAGAATGGAGGCCATATGTCTAAAAATCTCAATTTAGAGATTGTAGCCCCAATGTTGGTAAAAAAAAAAAGGCGACTAGTGAATGGAGGCCCAATGTCCAAAAATTCTCAACTCAAGGATTGGAGTCCGAAGGATGATAAAAAGGCGACTAGGGAATGGATGCCCTTTGTCTAGAATCTCAACTCAGGGATTAAAGCCCTAATGTTGGTAAAAAAATTGACTATGGAATGGAGGCCCTATGTCTAAAAATCTCAACACAGGGATTAGAGCCCTACTATTGGCAAGAATGGTGACTAGGGAATGGAGGCCCTGTGTCAAAAATCTAAACTCAGTGATCGAAGCCCTAATGTTGGCAAGAAAGGCGACTAGGGAATGGAGGCCCTATGTCTAAAAATCTCAACTCAGGGATTGGAGTCCTATTGTTGGTAAAAAAGGCGACAAGGGAATGGAGGCCCTATGTCTAAAAATCTCAACTCAGGGATTGGAGCCCTAACGTTGGTAAAAAGGCGACAAGGGAATGGAGGCTCTATGTCTAAAAATATCAACTCAAGTATTGGAGCCCTAATGTTGATAAAAAAAATACTACTAGGTAATGGAGGCCCTATATCTAAAATCTCGACTCAGAGATTAGAGCCCTAATGTTGGTAAAAAAGTCGACTAGGGAATGGACGCCCTATGTCTAAAATATCAACTCATGGATTGGAGCCCTACTGGTTGCAAAAAAGGCGACTAGGGAATGGAGTCCTATGTCTAAAATTTCAACTCAGGGATTGGAGCCCGAGCGTTGGTAAAAAGGCGACTAGGGAGTGGAGCCCCTATGTCTAAAATCTCAACTCAGGAATTGGAGCCCTAATGTTGATAAAAAGGCAACTTGGAATGAAGGCCCTATGTCTAAAAATCTCAAATCGTGGATTGGAGCCCCAATGTTGGTAAAAAAAAAGGCGACAAGGGAATGGAGGCCCAATGTCGAAAAATTCTCAACTCAAGGATTTGAGCATTAAGGTTTGTAAAAAGGCGACTAGGGAATGGATGCCATATGTCCAGAATCTCAACTCAGAGATTAAATCCCTAATGTTGGTAAAAAAGGCGACTATGGAATGGAGGCCCTATGTCTAAATATCTCAACTCAGGAATTGAAGCCCTAATGTTGGCATGAAAGGTGACTAGGGAACGAAGGTCCTATGTGTGAGCACGTGATTTTTGCCCTAAGCAAATTATTTCTAAATCCAAAAAAATGATTTTTCTTTATTTTTACAATTTTTGTTGATATTTGTTGCATTTTTGTGTTAATTAGTTGCATTTGAATTCATATAAAAAATAAAAAATAAATAAATTTTTGCATTTAGGATTTAATTTAATATTTTAGTATTAATTAGGGGTTAAGTTGTGTTAGAACAAAATATAAAAAAAATAACAAAAATAGTCCACTTTTGTATTCTTAATTGTTAATTGTTGAAATTGTCACGAAATAGATTTTAAACAATTTTAAGAATCAATTAGCTTAATTTCTGAAATAAGTTGGGTTTCGTTTTAATTTTTTGCATTTTTATAAAATATAAAAAAAATACAAGATGAAAACAAAAAAATAAATAAAAAGAAATAAAAGAAAAACAATCAAAAGGGAGTGGCTTTAATTAAAGACCAATTTTGGACCAATTTTGTACCCCATTCGCCAGGCCTAAGTGATACATGCTCAAATTCACGCCCAGTCCAAGCCCAAAACCCTCTCGATCCGGTCAAAGTCCCCACTTTCCCCTAAACGACGCCGTTTAGAGCCGGGTTGATCTGAACCGTCGAGGTTCTTTTGATCAAATGGCTTAGAGGCGGGGTAGGCATACTATAAGAGTGTCTGAACGTTCCCCACCCCCCACCCCAGTTCCTCGTCTTCCTCACCCTACCTCTTCTCTCAAACCCTAATCCAAGCCGCCACCAAACCCCACCACCTGAGGGTGGCGGCGCCAATGCAAACCATCACCAAACTTACACCCCTCACTCTCCTCACTCTCCTCGTTCCATTCCTCGAATCGAACCCACGCTCCTCGAATAAGCGTTCGAAATTTGGGTTCAGAACATAAAATCGTCCAAATGATCCCTAATTGGTACCAGATAGTCTTCGGCCTTTCCTCATCTTGAATCTTTGGTCAAAACCCTTCGAATCTCACTGAAGCTCAACGAATCTCAAATCTAGGGTTTTCAAGTGTGTCCGCCGGCGAATGCCACTTACACCAATGGCCACCAAAGTAACACCCTAGATTCCTCATGAGCCCCCCTTTCCATTCCTCTAAGTGATTTCCTTTGAATCTTGCCGGAAAGCTTCGAATATCAAATTGAAGTTTTCCGGCCAAGACTCGAAGTATGCCAAAAAACCCCAAATTCACACCATGGACTCCTTTTCCCCTTCTCTATCCTAATCTACCAACCTTTCCCTTCGAATCTTGCTCAAACTCGTCGAAATTCAAATCTGAGTTTTTCTGGCCAACAAACCCTAACCCAAGTTCTTGGGATTCTTGATCGTAGCATCCCAAATAGTGTGTTTTCATTGAAAACACACTGTTTGGGATGTTACGGATCATGGATCCTAGAGGATTCAGATATCATGGCTGGTCGGAGTTTGTTTTTCTAGTAAGTCGTCTAATTTCCTTTTTTAATTTACTGTTTTTATTTTTGTGTTCTACTTGATGAAATCTTGTTAACTTAGGGTAATTAATCAGTCATTTTTTTAATTATTATTGATCAGTGTTCTCTTTGTTTTTGTCTTGAGTCGTTTTAATCATTTAGTTGTAATTTAGGTTTGAATAGCAATTTGTAATAGTTTGAATGTAAGTTTGATTGAGGATTAATTGATGTTTTAGTAGTTAATGTTAGTTAAATTCATGTTGTTTCCTTTAATTTGATCCTGGTTCTTCTAGGTGGATTCTGATTCTTTATTGCTGCTAAAATTCTGTCAATAGTTTAAACACTAATCACTTGTTTAATTAGTTTTGCTTTGGTTTATTCTTATGCAATTGGATTGGGGATTTGTGTTAAGATTGATTCCAGTTGTGTATTAATTGTTTGAGATAATGTTAGGACAGTTGATTGGATATAGCTGATTGATCCTTAGTAGTTAATTTCTGTAGGTTAATTGAGGTTTTAGGTAATTTTAAGAGTTAATAGGGTTAGTTTGGACATAGGTCAAGGGAGGGTCTGCAGTAATTCTACGGATTAACAAGGGTAGTTTGGGCATAGGAAAAGGGTAGGATTGTTAGAAATGGTAGATATCAAAATGAGTTAAGGGTAGTATAGGAAGTGTAGGGGGTATAGAAGGTTCTAGAATAGACTTTAGTGTAGAGATCAATACAATAAGTGTAGTAAATTGTACTACAAGTTAGAAAAACAGGGGTAAAAATAACAATAAGTTAGGGACTAAAAGAAAACAAAAATCTAAAGTTTCACCCTAAAGCTTGGCCTATAAATAGGCACTTATTTGCCTTGAATGAAAAAGGTTTTTAGACTCTGAAAAATCTGCCCCTCTAGAGCTCTTTTCCTCAATTTTCAGACTTCAATTTTGAATTTAAACCTTTACAAAAATACAAAAAAAGTAGAAAATTACAGAAAATCAAAAATACTGTGCTAGTCAAGTCTTTTAGCTTAATTTCGATCTTTGAAGGTTAATTTGCATTCCAAAAGTTTAGTTGCTAGTCATTGAAGATTTTCAGAAGTGTGTTTGTTGATTTTGGGACAGTTTTAGGGGTTTAATTAGTTCATTTTGGACATGGTTGGATGTTGAATTGCTGATTTAGTTTACTGGTTTTCCTGGGATTCATTTTGGTTCAAAGTACTCCATTGTTGCTGTGTTTGACTGGTTGAAACCCAGTACTCGTTACTGCTGCTGATTTCTTCTTTTTCTTCTTGCTTCTAACATCCAGGTACACATCTTGTAACCTTCAAGCTGGTGAAAAATGAAATGAAATGCCGTTAGAGTTGATTTATGACTGTTCATATGTTGCTTTAATTCGAAAGTGCAGAGCAATTATGTTTTATTTGAATAACTTATGTAATTAGACTGTTTGGGATATATAAATGGACTGAGAACTGTTTTGTTTTAGTTAGATTGTTACATGTTACGCCTGGAATGTGTATGCTCTTTTGAGTTCGAATTGTTTGAGGTGATTTAAGATTCAGTAGGATAAAAGTTCGAATCCAAAGTAGTTACTTATTTGAGTTTGTATGCGAATTAGAAAGTATTGCATATTATAGGTGCAAGCATGTATGAGTTTGTTTGTTAAGTGTAAAAGCCAAACGGGATTGTTAACACATTTGTTTGTATAACTGGATTAAGAGCTGGACTATAAACCTGGAGTTTGAGTTCATCCTTCTATGATCGTAACTCAGTGTAGTACAATTTGAACCCGTTGATGATTGTGCTTTCAATTGCAATGACGGTTTCAGTAACTTAGCGTTAATAATGTTAGCCTGCTTTGGCTTTAGAATTGTGTCTCCAGCTTGGTTCCCATTTTACTAACGTTCAGGACTCAAAGATAGATGAATAAATAAACAAATTTGAGCATGCAATTAAAATAAAAATTTAAGGGTTCTGTTAATTTGCTACAATATTATTGAATGCATTCAGAGTAGCTTGAAATCAATTCAGCATGTTCTCGCCCCTAATTGAGCTAAGTTTTTGTTTGGCACAAGGCCCAGTGGCCTGATTCCACGGTTTGAGCTTCAGTTAATTCAATACATGCCTATATTCAATTGTAAGTCATTTCGCGTTTGGGCCTGGGCCAAGGTATTTGACAGATTAGCCTGATTTGTGAAGGCCTAGGTGTAATTCATCTTCGTCGGGCTTATCTTGGATCCCAATGGCTGGACTGTAGTGCAAATTTACCATTTGGTCCAGTAACAAATTAATAGGACTGTTTCTTAGAGAAAGACAACATAGTTTACTTTAGGATTAACCTTTAAATAAAAATGATGAGACGAGCCTCGCCCAACAGAAATACAAATTTCGGGGCCCTCAATAAATACTATGTAAAAATGGGAGGACCGTTTAGCAAATTTCACGGTCTCCTCCAAAGATAATAAACGCGTAGTTGCTTTAGGCGCATATCTTAATAAAATTACTTTTCCTAAATACGGGTGCGCATTTATGTGACCCAATCCAAATCACAACGAAGTTGAAATATGTTGACAATCACGGGTGCACTGGTGCGACGTGGTTCGAGACACATTTTCACGACGTTGCAATTCTTACTAAAAATTAAATAAAAGCGGTTACTAATAAAAGGCGCATAGGATAGAACGTGTTTTAAAATCAGATAAAAATCAAATACAACAGTTGAGCGACCGTGCTAGAACCACGGAATCCGGGAATGCTTAACACCTTCTCCCGGGTTAATAGAATTCCTTACTTGGATTTCTGATTCGCGGACTGTTAATAGAGTCATAATTTCCTCGGTTCGGGATTCAACCGGTGACTTGGGACACTATTAATCTCCCAAGTGGCGACTCTGATTAATTAACAACTAAATCCCGTCTGATTGTCCTTTAATTGGAAAAAACTCCTTTATGCCCTTCACGGGGCGTATTAAACGTAATAAAAGGAGGTGTGACACTATGACAAAAATCTCAACTCAGGGATTGGAGCCCTAATGTTGGAAAGAAAGGCGACTAGGGAATGGAGGCCCAATGTCAAAAAATCTCAACTCAGGGATTGGAGCCCTAATTTTGGTGAGAAAAAAAAAGGCGACCAGGGAATGGAGGCCCAATGTCTAAAAATTTTCAACTTAGAGATTAGAGCACTAATGTTGCTAAAAAGGCAACTAGGGAATGGATGACCTTTGTCTAAAATCACAAATGAGGGATTGGAGCCCTAATTTTTTTTAAAAAGACGATTATTCAATGGAGGCCCTATGTGTAAAATCTCAACTCAGGGATTAGGGCCCTAATGTTTGTAAAAAAGCGATTAGGAAATGAGGCCCTATGTCTAAAATCTCAACTCAGGGATTGAAGCCATAATGTTGGTAAAAAAGGCGACTAGGGAATGGAAGCCCTATGTCTAAAGATATCAACTCAGAGATTGGAACCCTAATGATTGTGAAAAGGAAACTAGGGAATAGAGGCCCTATATCTAAAATCTCAAATCAGGGATTGGAGCCCTAATGTTGGTAAAAAAGGCGACTAGGGAATGGAGGCCCTATGTCTAAAGATCTCAACTCAGGAATTGAAGCCGTAATGTTGGTAAAAAGAGCGATTAGGGAATGGAGGCCCTATGTCTAAAAATCTCAACTCAGGGATTAAAGCCTTAATGTTGGCAAAAAAGGCGACTACGAAATTGAGACCCTATGTCTAAAAATCTCAAAAGAGGGATTGGAGCCCTAATGTTGGCAAGAAAGGCGACTAGGGAGTGGAAGCCCTATGTCTAAAAATCTGAACTCAGGGATTGGAGTCCCAATGTTGGTGAAAAGGCAACTAGGAATGGAGGCTCTATGTCTAAAAATTTCAACTCAAGAATTGGAGCCCGAATGTTGGTAAAAAAAAAGGCGACAACGGAATGGAGGCCCAATGTCCAAAAATTCTCAACTCAAGGATTGGAGCCCTAAGGTTTGTACAAAGGCGACTAGGGAATGGATGCCCTATGTCTAGAATTTCAGCTCAAGGATTAAATCCCTAATGTTGGTAAAAAAGCCGACTATAGAATGGAGGCCCTATGTCTAAAAATCTCAACTCAGGGATTGAAGCCCTAATGTTGGCAAGAAAAGTGACTAAGGGATGAAGGCCCTATGTCAAAAATCTCAACTCAGGGATTAGAGCCCTAATGTTGGAAACAAACGTGACTAGGGAATGGAGGCCCGATGAAAAAAAATCTCAACTCAGAGATTGGAGCCCTAATTTTGGTAAAAAAAAAAAGGCGACCAGGGAATGGAGGCCAAATGTCTAAAAATTTTCAACGTAGGGATTGGAGCCCTAAGGTTGATAAAAACGCGACTAGGGAATGGATGCCCTTTGTCTAAAATCTCAAATGAGGGATTGGAGCCTTAATTTTTTTTTAAAAAAAGCCCTATATCAAAAATCTCAACTCAGAGATTGGAGCCCTAATGTTGGTAAAAAAGGCAATTAGGGAATGGATGCCCTATGTATAAAATCTCAACTCAGAGTTTGAAGCCATAATGTTGGTAAAAAGGCGACTAGGGAATGGAGGCCCTATGTCTAAAAATTCTGTACTCAGGGATTGGTGCCCTAATGTTTGTAAAAAGGAGACTCGAGAATGGAGGCCCTATGTTTAAAAATCTCAACTCAGGAATCGGAGCCTTAATGTTGGTAAAAAAGGCAATTAGGGAATGGATGCCCTATGTATAAAATCTCAACTCAGAGTTTGAAGCCATAATGTTGGTAAAAAGGCGACTAGGGAATGGAGGCCCTATGTCTAAAAATTCTGTACTCAGGGATTGGTGCCCTAATGTTTGTAAAAAGGAGACTCGAGAATGGAGGCCCTATGTTTAAAAATCTCAACTCAGGAATCGGAGCCTTAATGTTGGTAAAAAAGGCAATTAGGGAATGGATGCCCTATGTATAAAATCTCAACTCAGAGTTTGAAGCCATAATGTTGGTAAAAAGGCGACTAGGGAATGGAGGCCCTATGTCTAAAAATTCTGTACTCAGGGATTGGTGCCCTAATGTTTGTAAAAAGGAGACTCGAGAATGGAGGCCCTATGTTTAAAAATCTCAACTCAGGAATCGGAGCCTTAATGTTGGTAAAAAAGGCAATTAGGGAATGGATGCCCTATGTATAAAATCTCAACTCAGAGTTTGAAGCCATAATGTTGGTAAAAAGGCGACTAGGGAATGGAGGCCCTATGTCTAAAAATTCTGTACTCAGGGATTGGTGCCCTAATGTTTGTAAAAAGGAGACTCGAGAATGGAGGCCCTATGTTTAAAAATCTCAACTCAGGAATCGGAGCCTTAATGTTGGTAAAAAAGGCAATTAGGGAATGGATGCCCTATGTATAAAATCTCAACTCAGAGTTTGAAGCCATAATGTTGGTAAAAAGGCGACTAGGGAATGGAGGCCCTATGTCTAAAAATTCTGTACTCAGGGATTGGTGCCCTAATGTTTGTAAAAAGGAGACTCGAGAATGGAGGCCCTATGTTTAAAAATCTCAACTCAGGAATCGGAGCCTTAATGTTGGTAAAAAAGGCGACTAGGGAATAGAGGACCTTTGTCTAAAAATCTCAACTCAGGGATTGAAACCCTAATATTGGTAAAAAAGCGGCTAGGGAATGGAGTCCTATGTGTAAAATTTAAACTCAGGGATTGGGGCCCTAGTATTGGTAAAAAGGCGACTAGAGAGTGCAGCCCCTATGTCTAAAATCTCAACTCATGATTTGGAGCCCTAATGTTGGTAAAAAAGGTGACTAGGAATAGAGGCCCTATGTCTGAAAATCTCAATTCAGGGATTGGAGCCCTAATGTTGGTAAAAAAGGCGATTAGGGAATGGAGGCCCTATGTCTAAAGATCTCAACTCAGGAATTGAAGCCGTAATGTTGGTAAAAGGAGCGATTAGGGAATGGAGGCCCTATGTCTAAAAATCTCAACTCTGGGATTAAAGCCTTAATGTTGGCAAAAAAGGCGACTACGGAATTGAGGCCCTATGTCTAAAAATCTCAAAAGAGGGATTGGAGCCCTAATGTTGGCAAGAAAGGTGACTAGGGAATGGAGGCCCTATGTCAAAAATCTCAAATCAGTGATTGGAGCCCTAATGTTGGCAAGAAAGGCGACTAGAGAATGGTGGCCCTATGTCTAAAAATCTCAACTCAGGGATAAGAGCGCTAATGTTGGTAAAAAAGGCGACTAGGGAGTGGAAGCCCTATGTCTAAAAATCTGAACTCAGGGATTGGAGCCCCAATGTTGGTGAAAAGGTAACTAGGAATGGAGGCTCTATGTCTAAAAATTTCAATTCAAGAATTGGAGCCCGAATGTTGGTAAAAAAAAAGGCGACATCGGAATGGTGGCCCAATGTCCAAAAATTCTCAACTCAAGGATTGGAGCCCTAAGGTTTGTACAAAGGCGACTAGGGAATGGATGCCCTATGTATAGAATTTCAGCTCAGGGAATAAATCCATAATGTTGGTAAAAAAGCCGACTATGGAATGGAGGCCCTATGTCTAAAAATCTCAACTTAGGGATTGAAGCCCTAATGTTGGCAAGAAAAGTGACTAAGGGATGAAGGCCCTATGTCAAAAATCTCAACTCAAGGATTAGAGCCCTAATATTGGAAAGAAACGCGACTAGGGAATGGAGGCCCGATGAAAAAAAATCTCAACTCAGAGATTGGAGCCCTAATTTTGGTAAAAAAAAAAGGCGACCAAGGAATGGAGGCCAAATGTCTAAAAAATTTTAACGTAGGGATTGGAGCCTTAAGGTGGATAAAATCGCGACTAGGGAATGGATGCCCTTTGTCTAAAATCTCAAATGAGGGATTGGAGCCTTAATTTTTTTTTAAAAAAGCCCTATATCAAAAATCTCAACTCAGAGATTGGAGCCCTAATGTTGGTAAAAAAGGCAATTAGGGAATGGATGCCCTATGTCTAAAATCTCAACTCAGAGTTTGAAGCCATAATGTTGGTAAAAAGGCGACTAGGGAATGGAGGCCCTATGTTTAAAGATCTCAAATCAGAGATTGGAGCACTAATGATTGTAAAAATGCAACTAGGGAATAGAGGCCCTATGTCTAAAATCTCAACTCAGGGATTGGAGCCCTAATGTTGGTAAAAAGGCGACTAGGGAATGGAGGCCCTATGTCTAAAGATCTCAACTCATGGATTGAAGCCATAATGTCTGTAAAAAGGACGACTAGGCAATGGAGGCACTATGTCTAAAGATCTCAACACTGGGATTGGAGCCCTAATGTTGGTAAAAAAGGCGACTAGGAAATGGAGGCCCTATGTCTAAAAATCGCAACTTAGGGATTAAAGCCCTAATGTTGGTAAAAAAGGCGACTATGGAATGGAGGCTCTATGTCTAAAAATCTCAACACGAGGATTGGAGCCCTAATGTTAGTAAAAAAGGCGACTATGGAATGGAGGCTCTATGTCTAAAAATCTCAACACGAGGATTGGAGCCCTAATGTTAGTAAAAAAGGCGACTATGGAATGGAGGCTCTATGTCTAAAAATCTCAACACGAGGATTGGAGCCCTAATGTTAGTAAAAAAGGCGACTATGGAATGGAGGCTCTATGTCTAAAAATCTCAACACGAGGATTGGAGCCCTAATGTTAGTAAAAAAGGCGACTATGGAATGGAGGCTCTATGTCTAAAAATCTCAACACGAGGATTGGAGCCCTAATGTTAGTAAAAAAGGCGACTATGGAATGGAGGCTCTATGTCTAAAAATCTCAACACGAGGATTGGAGCCCTAATGTTAGTAAAAAAGGCGACTATGGAATGGAGGCTCTATGTCTAAAAATCTCAACACGAGGATTGGAGCCCTAATGTTAGTAAAAAAGGCGACTATGGAATGGAGGCTCTATGTCTAAAAATCTCAACACGAGGATTGGAGCCCTAATGTTAGTAAAAAAGGCGACTATGGAATGGAGGCTCTATGTCTAAAAATCTCAACACGAGGATTGGAGCCCTAATGTTAGTAAAAAAGGCGACTATGGAATGGAGGCTCTATGTCTAAAAATCTCAACACGAGGATTGGAGCCCTAATGTTAGTAAAAAAGGCGACTATGGAATGGAGGCTCTATGTCTAAAAATCTCAACACGAGGATTGGAGCCCTAATGTTAGTAAAAAAGGCGACTATGGAATGGAGGCTCTATGTCTAAAAATCTCAACACGAGGATTGGAGCCCTAATGTTAGTAAAAAAGGCGACTATGGAATGGAGGCTCTATGTCTAAAAATCTCAACACGAGGATTGGAGCCCTAATGTTAGTAAAAAAGGCGACTATGGAATGGAGGCTCTATGTCTAAAAATCTCAACACGAGGATTGGAGCCCTAATGTTAGTAAAAAAGGCGACTATGGAATGGAGGCTCTATGTCTAAAAATCTCAACACGAGGATTGGAGCCCTAATGTTAGTAAAAAAGGCGACTATGGAATGGAGGCTCTATGTCTAAAAATCTCAACACGAGGATTGGAGCCCTAATGTTAGTAAAAAAGGCGACTATGGAATGGAGGCTCTATGTCTAAAAATCTCAACACGAGGATTGGAGCCCTAATGTTAGTAAAAAAGGCGACTATGGAATGGAGGCTCTATGTCTAAAAATCTCAACACGAGGATTGGAGCCCTAATGTTAGTAAAAAAGGCGACTAGGGAATAGAGGACCTTTGTCTAAAAATCTCAACTCAGGGATTGAAACCCTAATGTTGGTAAAAAAGTGGCTAGGGAATGGAGTCCTATGTGTAAAATTTCAACTCAGGGATTGGGGCCCTAGTATTGGTAAAAAGGCGACTAGAGAGTGGAGCCCCTATGTCTAAAATCTCAACTCATGATTTGGAGCCCTAATGTTGGTAAAAAAGGTGACTAGGAATGGAGGCCCTATGTCTAAAAATCTCAATTCAGGGATTGGAGCCCCAATGTTGAATTAAAAAAGGCGACAAGGGAATGGAGGCCCAATGTCCCAAAATTCTCAACTCATGGATTGGAGCCCTAAGGTTTGTAAAAAGGCGACTAGGGAATGGATGCCCTATGTTTAGAATCTCAACTCAGGGATTAAATCCCTAATGTTGGTAAAAAAGGTGACTATGAAATGGAGGCCCTATGTCTAAAAATCTCAACTAAGGGATTGAAGCCCTAATGTTGGCAAGAAAGGTGACTAGGGAATGAAGCCCTTATGTCAAAAATCTCAACTCAGGGATTGGAGCCCTAATGTTGGAAAGAAAGGCGACTAGGGAATGGAGGCCCGATGTCTAAAAATCTCAACTCAGGGATTGGAGCCCTAATTTTGGTAAAAAAGAAAAAAAAAGGTGACCAGGGAAAGGAGGCCCAATGTCTAAAAAATTTTAACTCAGCGATTGGAGCCCTAATGTCAGTAAAAAGGCGACTACGGAATGGATGCCCTTTGTCTAAATTCTCAATTGAGGGATTGAAGCCCTAATTCTTGTAAAAAAGACTATTGGGGAATTGAGGCCCTATGTCTAAAATCTCGACTCAGGGATTGGAGCCCTAACGTTGGTAAAAAAGGCGACTAGGGAATGGAGGCCCTATGTCCAAAAATCTTAACTCAGGGATTAAAGCTCTAATGTTGGTAAAAAGGTGACTAGGGAATGGAGGACCTATATCTAAAAATCTCAACTTAAGGATTGGAGCCCTAAAGTTGATAAAAACATGACTTGGGAATGGATGCCCTATATCTAAAATCTTAACTTCGGGATTGGAACCCTAATGTTTGTAGAAAAGGCGATTAGGGAACGGATGCCCTACATCTAAAATATCAATTCATAGAATGGAGCCCTAATGTTGGCAAGAAAGGCGACTTGGGAATGGAGGCCCTATGTATAAAAATATGAACTCGGGGATTGGAGACCTAATGCTCATAAAAAAAAGGCGGCTAGGATATGGAGGCCCTATGCCTAAAAATTCTCATCTCATGGAATAGAGCCCTAATGTTGGTAAAATGGGGACTAGGGAATGGAGGCCTTGTGTCTAAAATCTCAACTCAGGGATTTGGGTCCCAATATTTGCAAAAAAGGCGACTAGGGAATGGAAGCCCTATGTCTAAAATCTCAACTCAGGGATTGGAGCCCTAATGTTGGTAAAAAATGCGATTAGGGAGTAGAGGCCCTATGTTTTAAAATCTCAACTCAGGGATTGGAACCCTAATTTTGGTAAAAAGAGCGACAAGGGAATGGAGGCCTTATGTCTAAAATATCAACTCAGGGATAGAAGCCCTAATGGTTGCAAAAAGGGCGACTAGGGAATGGAGGCCCTATATCTAAAAATTCTCTACTCGGGGATTGGAGCCCTAATGTTTGTAAAAAGGTGACTCGAGAATGGAGGCCCTATGTTTAAAAATCTCAACTCAGGAATTGGAGCCTTAATGTTGGTAAAAAAGGCGACTAGGGAATAGAGGCCCTATGTTTTAATATCTCAACTCAGGGATTGGAACCCTAATTTTGGTAAAAAGAGCGACTAGGTAATGGAGGCCCTGTGTCTAAAATATCAACTCAAGGATAGAAGACCTAATGGTTGCAAAAGGGCGACTAGGGAATGGAGGCCCTATATCTAAAAATTCTCTACTCGGGGATTGGAGCCCTAATGTTTGTAAAAAGGTGACTCGAGAATGGAGGCCCTATATTTAAAAATCTTAACTCAGGAATTGGAGCCTTAATGTTGGTAAAAAAGGCGACTAGGGAATAGAGGCCCTTTGCCTAAAAATCTCAAATCGGGGATTGAAACCCTAATGTTGGTAAAAAAAAGCGGCTAGAGAATAGAGTCATATGTGTAAAATTTCAACACAGGGATTGGAGCCCTAGTATTGGTAAAAAGGCGACTAGGGAGTGGAGCCCCTATGTCTAAAATCTCAACTCAGGGATTGGAGCCCTAATGTTGGTAAAAAAGGCGACTAGGAATGGAGGCCCTATGTCTAAAACATCTCAATTCAAGGATTGGAGCCCCAATGTTGTTAGAATATAAAAGGCAACAAGGGAATGGAGGCCCAATGTCCAAAAATTCACAATTCAAGGATTGGAGCCCTAAGATTTGTAAAAAGGCGACTAGGGAATGGATGCCCTATGTCTAGAATCTCAACTTAGGGATTAAATCCCTAATGTTGGTGAAAAAGGCGACTATGGAATGGAGGCCCTATGTCTAAAAATATCAACTCAGGGATTGAAGCCCTAATGTTGGCAAGAAAGGTGACTAGGAAATGAAGACCTTATGTCAAAAATCTCAACTCAGGAATTGGAGCCCTAATGTTGGAAAGAAAGGCGACTAGGGAATGGAGGCCTGATGTCTAAAAATCTCAACTCAGGGATTGGAGCCCTAATTTTGGTAAAAAAAAAAAAGGTGACCAGGGAATGGAGGCCCAATGTCTAAAAAATTTTAACTCAGCGATTGGAGCCCTAATGTTAGTAAAAAGGCAACTACGGAATGGATGCCCTTTGTCTAAAATCTCAATTGAGGGATTGGAGCCCTAATTCTTGTAAAAAAGACTATTGTGGAATGGAGGCCCTATGTCTAAAATCTCAACTCAGGGATTGGAGCCCTAATGTTGGTAAAAAAGGCGACTAGGGAATGGTGGCCCTATGTCTAATAATCTTAACTCAGGGATTGGAGCCCTAATGTTGGTAAAAAGGTGACTAGGGAATGGAGGACCTATATCTAAAAATCTCAACTTAAGGATTGGAGCCCTAAAGTTGATAAAAACACGACTTGGGAATGGATGCCCTATATCTAAAATCTCAACTCCGGGATCGGAACCCTAATGTTTGTAGAAAAGGCGACTAGGAAATGGATGTCCTACGTCTAAAATATCAACTCAGAGAATGGAACCCTAATGTTGGCAAGAAAGGCGACTTGGGAATGGAGGCCCTATGTTTGAAAATCTAAACTCAGGGATTGGAGACCTAATGCTCGTAAAAAAAAGGCGGCTGGGGAATGGAGGCCCTATGTCTAAAAATTCTCATCTCGTGGAATAGAGCTCTAATGTTGGTAAAATGGTGACTAGGGAATGGAGGCCCTATGTCTAAAATCTCAGCTCAGGGATTTGGGTCCCAATATTTGCAAAAAAGGCGACTAGGGAATGGAGGCCCTATGTCTAAAATCTCAACTCAGGGATTGGAGCCCTAATATTGGTAAAAAAGGCGACCAGGGAATAGAGGCCCTATGTTTAAAAATCTCAACTCAGGGATTGGAACCCTAATTTTGGTAAAAAGAGCGACTAGGGAATGGAGGCCCTATATCTAGAATCTCAACTTAGGGATTGGAACCCTAATGTTGGTAAAAAGGCGACTAGGGAATGGAGCCCCTATGTCTAAAATCTCAACTCAAGGATTTGAGCCCTAATGTTGGTAAAAATGGCGACTAGGGAATCGAGGCCCTATGTTTAAAAATTTCAATTTAGAGATTGGAGCCTCAATGTTGGTAAAAAAAAGGCGACTAGGGAATGGAGGCCCAATGTCTAAAAATTCTCAACTCAGGGATTGGAGCCATAATATTGGTAAAAAAGGGACTAAGGAATGGATGCCCTATGTATAAAAACTCTCAACTAAGGGATTGGAGCCCTAGTGTTGGTAAAAAGGGCGACTATGGAATAGAGGACCTATGTCCAAAAATCTTAACTCAGGGATTGGAGCCCTAATATTGGCAAGAAAGGTCTAAGTATGTCTATTCTGGCTCACAAACTGCTGACTGATCTGACATATCCGAAGGTGAAGAAAAAGCTCAGAAATCTCAAGCCCGATATGAGTTTGAAAATCAAGGAAGAAATCACTAAGTTAGAGCAAAGGTTCTCAAGGTAGTAGAATACCCGACATTGCTAGGCTACATAGTTCCAGTGCCAAAGAAGGATGGGAAGGTTAGAGTCTGTGTCGACTATCAGGATCTCTACCGGGCTAGTCCAAAATATGACTTCCCTTTGCAGAATATACACATCCTGATTGACAGTTGCACCAAGCATGAGCTGCAATCATTTGTAGACTATTTCATTGGTCATCATCAGATCTGGATGGATGAAAACAATTCTGACAAAATGTCTTTCATTATGCCGTAGGGAATGTAATGTTACTAGATGATGTCATTCGGCCTGAAGAATGTAGGGGCCACCGATATAAGGGCCATGACTACCATTTTCCATGATATGATACACAAGGAAATAGAGGTATATGTGGATGATGTTATCATCAAATCCAAGAAGGTCGTTGACCACATAAAAGATCTGAGGTAGTTTTTCAACAAATTGCGGAGGTACAACCTGAAACTAAACCCTGCAAAATGTGCTTTTGGGGTTCTTGTTGGGAAGTTTCTTGGGTTTATTGTGAGCCTTAGAGGAATAGAACTAGATCCATCAAAGGTCAAAGCAATTAAAGAGTTATCACCACCAAAGGACAAGAAGGACATAATGAGTTTTTTGGGAAGTCTGAGCCAGGTAGCAAAGTCCACAGTCATCTGCAAGCCAATCTTTAAGATGTTGAAAAAAGACGACGTTACTAAATGGACTGATCACTATCAAAAGGCCTTCGACAGAATCAAGGAATACTTGTCAACACCACCAGTTGTTGTCCCGCCTGAGCCAGGTAGACCCTTATTACTCTACCTTGCGGTGTTGGATAGAGATTTCGGGTGCGTTCTGGAGCAACATGACGAAACGGGAAAAAAGGAATAGTCCATCTAATATCTCAGCAAGAAGTTCACTCCATATGAGGCCCGATATTCTCTTTTGGAGCGCACCTGTTGTGCTTTAACTTGAGTCGCTCAAAAACTAAGGCATTACTTCTGTGCCTATACTACATATCTCATATCAAGGATAGACCCTTTAAAGTACATCTTTTCATAAGCCCATGCCCAATGGCAAGCTAGCCAAGTGGCAAATCCTGTTGAGTGAGTTTGACATTGTCTATGTAACTCAGAAAGCGGTCAAGGGACAGGCCCTGGCAGATCATCTCGCTGAGAATCCTGTGGATGGAGAATATGAACCTCTGAAAACATATTTTCTTGATAAAGAAGTACCATTGGTATGAGAAGATATTGTAGAGTCCTATGATGGTAGGAGAATGTTTTTCGATGGGGCAGTGAACTTCAAAGGAGTTGGCATAGAAGCAGTCTTGGTATCAGAAATCGGCCAGCATTATCGAGTGTCCGCCAAGCTTAGGTTTTGCTACACCAACAATATATCCAAATACGAAGCTTGCCCCTTAGGGCTCAAAATGGCCATTGACATGAACATCTAAGAACTGTTAGTAATCAGAGATTCAGACTTACTTACACATCAGGTACGAGAAGAATGGGCAACCAAGAACTCCAAGATACTCCCGTATCTGCATCATATACAAGAATTGAGAAAGAGGTTCACAAAGAAGGAATTCCAACATATTTCTAGAATCCAGAATTAATTCGTAAATGTATTGGCTACCCTGTCATCCATGATATAACATCCCGATAAGAATTTCATTGATCCCATACCAGTGAAAATTTATCATCAGCCAGCTTACTGTGCCCATGTTGAAGAGGAAGCAAATGGAAAACCTTGGTTCCACAATATCAAGGAATATTTGGCGAAAGGAGATTACCCGGAGCTTGCCAATCATACCCAGAAGCGTACACTTAAGAGGTTGTCTAACAATTTGTTTCACAGCAGAGGAATCTTGCATAGGAGGACTCCGGATTTGGGATTATTAAGGTGTGTCAACACAAAAGAAGCGTCCAAGCTTCTTGAGGAGATTCATGCTGAGACCTGCGGTCCACATATGAATGGTTTTGTTTTAGCAAAGAAAAAAATCCAGGATGGCTACTTTTGGATGACTATGGAGGTGGATTGCATCCAGTACGTCCAGAAATGCCATTGCTACCAGATTCATGCAGGCATTATAAAAGTGTCGCCAAATGAGTTCAATACAACAAGTTCACCCTAGCCATTCGCCACCTGGGGAATGGATGTTATTGGTCCAATTAAGCCCACTGCTTCCAACTGACATAGGTTTATCCTAGTAGCCATCGATTATTTCAACAAGTGGGTCGAAGCAGCATCTTACAGAGCAGTAACTAAGAAAGTTGTGGCAGACTTTGGTCGCAACTGTATTGTTTGTCGATTCGGTATCCCAGAGTCGATCATCATAGATAATGGCTTCTATCTCAGCAGTTACCTAATGAAAGGTATGTGCGAAACCTTAAATTTCAGCCACAAGAATTCCACAGCCTAGAGGCCTCAAATGAATGGAGTTGTGGAAGTTGCCAATAAGAATATCAAAAAGATATTGAGGAAAATGATAGAAGAGCATAAATAGTGGCACAAGAAGTTAGCATCTGCTCTATTGGGGTATCATACAATAGTCCGCACATCAACCGAGGCAGCCTCTTATATGCTGGTTTATGGTACAAAAGCTGTCATTCCCACCGAAGTAGAAATTCCTTTCTTGAGGATCATACAGAAAGCTGAGCTTGGTGATATAGAACGGGTGAAAAGTTGTTATGAACAACTAGCTATCATAAATGGAAAAAGGATGAACACAGTTTGCCATGGTCAACTCTATCATAACAGAATGTCCAGAGCCTTCAACAAAAGGGTCAAGCCAAGATAGTTCACACCGAGACAGCTGATGTTAAAGAAAATTTTTCCGCATCAAGACGAAGAAAAAGGGAAGTTCTCTCCTAACTGGCAAGGTACGTACATGGTTCACCAGGTTCTGACAGGAGGAGCCCTCATACTCGCAGAAATGGACAGAGAAGTTTGGCCAAAGCCGATGAATTTAGATGCAGTCAAGCGCTACTATATGTAATATTTATGTTCTCCTTGCACAATGTATTGAACTAAGCCTGTCCCGATTCCCGTTTAAGATGGGATACATAGGCAGCCCTATGGGTTCGGTCATAGTTAAATAAAAATTTTGTTTTCCCCCCGAAATTGGAAATTGGGGAAGAATTTTGAGGAGGACCCTCAAAATTCTGAAGAAACATCAGCCGAATCATTGCAAGCAATAGTCAGAAGCACTAACCTATTAAACTGGGGCAGAATTCTGAGGAGGACCCTCAAAGTTCCGGAGCAAGAAAGGTCACAATGTCTCAAACCATATCACAGTCGTCGGTTCATCTAAAAAACTATTTTGATTATACATTTATGTTATACTTTTATAAAATCATGCAAGTTTATTATCAAAACTGCTTTGTTTAGCAATGATACCCCAATGATACATACAGTATCACCAGATCAATGCCACAGGTCAAGCAAAACCAGACTGGATACAAACTAACCTTCCACCTTACAAAACTCATGATTATTCTTTGGATGCAGGCACTAGGATTATGAAAACATTAAGAGTACTATACACTCAAAAGGCAAATCTTGTTCAAGAACAGGATTATCCAAACCATTGTACTTACCAATATTTGCTATCAACATGTACCCGCAATGTTTCGAATGTCACAACGCTCCCAGCAATCACCATCCGCAATTTGATATCAGCTAAGAAAACTCTACTATTATTTGCTATTTTATTTCTTGCATAAGGCTACCATTCTGCCTTCCGAGAATAAATGCTATCTCCATCTGCATTTTTGCATTGCATAAGGCTACTAATATACCTTCAAATCTGCATAAGGCTACTATTCCACCTTACGTGGTTAAGCTCTACAATATACTGCATCTGCATGGCTGAAATATCGCCTCATACTGCATTTCATAGGCTGAAAGATCGCCTCATACTGCATCTTCACGGTTGAAAGATCACCTCATACTGCATCTGCACGGCTAAAAGATCGCCTCATATAGCATTTCATTGGCTGAAAGATCACCTCAGACTGCATCTGCATGGCTGAAAGATCGCCTCACACTGCATCTGCACGGCTGAAAGATCGCCTCATACTGCATTTCTTCATGGACTGAAAAATCGCCACATACTGCATTCTTCATGGGTTGAAATATCACCAACTTATCTAAAGGCATCATCGTTCGTAGGCACCATCCTCATAGCCCAAGAACACCATGTCATGGCCTAAGGATCGCTTTCAATCTTTTGCATATCATTATTCAAAGGCATCATGCTTCAAAGGCATCATTTTCATAGACTCAGAGCATCATTTCATAGCCTGTGAATCCTTTATTACATGCTTCATGGCCCATGACGTCATGGTCTTAGGACGTCATCCTAACCGTCTGAAGACAACATTCATGGTCCGGCAAGAACTTGCATCATATTTAAATTTATACATGATATATGCTTGTATTATTCTATTTGCAGGTAAAACCGGCATGTAACAGTCATCCTGGCAGGATCCCGCTCCAGTTCCAGTAGCCATATCAAACCTAACCATTTCCGTAAACCGTCCACTCACTCACCGAGCCTAAAATATTGCATCTGTTGTTGAAAAAAAAATACCCCTCGGCATACTCCGCCAACAGATCCTAAACTACATATGGCCTGATTTCTGTAAAATCAGGGATATGTAGGCAGCTCAGAAGACAGGTTGTCGCCAGATTCTCTCCCAAATAGTTTCGCTCGGTCAAAATTGGCCATCATATCAATACCCAAAAACTCTTTCATCATTCCCGGGTAAAGAAGGGCAGCTGTTGATACTCAATTTTTTTCTATATATTTTTAATATGAAAAACATCTTTAAAATGATATATATATATATATATATATATATATATCATACATAGTACTTCAATACTTTTCCTTAATTTTAAAAGATTTTTGTAATCTATTTATTCTTCTATTTTATCCATAAAATTCAGTAATTATTTCCAAAATATTCATTTTTTTTGTGATTCACTTATTTCGCTTTTATATATATAATTAAATATAGCCAAAGGAATTTTTTTTCATATTTTTACAAATTTATTTAGTTTTTTTAAAGCTAAATTGCTATAATTGTAATATTAGCCTCTTTTAAGATTTAATTGCATTTATGTTCATAAAATTAGGTCTGGTATTTTTAAATTTTAGCCCCATTTTATTTCTATTATAGTCTAAGTTGGATCCCAATTTAAACCAAATTTACCCCATCACAAATCCTATCAAAACCCCGACCCAATTTTGACCTAACCCAACCCAAACCTGGTCTTATTAAACCGCCCCTTTACCCGTTCAATCCAAGCCGTTGTTCACTCATATCAATGGCCAAAAATTTCCCTTACCTAAATTGATCCTCAACTCCTCTCCCAAACCCTTTCATTTGTTACCCTGCGCCGCCTCTGCATTCCACTCCTCTCCCAAATCCACTCTACAGCCATATCAAACCCTAGCTATCGCCCCCTCAATCTACCCTAATATATGGCTTTCCATGGTCATCTAAGACATGTATCAGCCTCCTATGGCTTCTATGTGTTTGTGTTTGTGGTCTCATGACGATATTCTTAATGGGCTTGGTCTAGTCTTTGCTCGATGACCTTTCTCCGGTCATCTCTGACCTTTCTCCGGCCCGTCGTGGCCACGCGAGTCAGACCTTTGACTCTCCTGGTTAGATCGGTATCTTTCAGGGCATTTTTCATCGCTTTTGGGTTGTTCTGAAACCCTAATCTCTAAGGTATTTTTCGATTTCCTTCAGATCTACTTTAAATCTGTGTTTATCTTGAACTTTTAGATATCTTCTCGAAAGTTTCTTCAATTTTTCTTTCAAAACGACTCTTTGTCCTTTCGATTAGGTTGTTTTTTCGGTTAAGCTATTTTAAAATCTCTTCTCTAACTTTTAACACTTTTAAGATGTGTCCTTGTTTGGACTCTTGCTTGACTTGCCTATTTAGCATCTTTTAAAACTGATTGATGTTGAAAACCCTAATCTCTTCTGGGTTCATTCGAGTTTTTGAAGCTATTTGTTAGTGTTTGTTTGATTTGCTTGTTTATCACCTTTAAACTCGACTGATGTTGAAAACCCTAATTTCTTTTGAGTTTCTTAAATTATTTGCTAGTATTTGTTTTATTTATTTGCTTATCATCTTTAAAACTCAACTATGCTTGAAACCCTAAAATGTTTTCTCATCTGATCACTGCGAGACCTTTACTAACTCTCTTTACCAGCTACTGTGCTTCCTTCACTTTTGATTTTGTGCAACTACTCCACTTTGCATACTACTATGCTTCGAGTGGATCTTTTCTACTACTATGTCCTAGCTTATCCGTGCTACTACTGTATGCTTGTGTTGTTTCTTTTGCCAAGGGGTTTGGCCTTGCATGTCTAATATTGTTGTTCATTCTATTTATATGATAAGTTGCAGAATCATGACCCTTTCTTCGACTGATTCTGAATCCTTCAATCTTGCGATTGATTGATAAAGGGTTTTCTTGTGAACCCTAATCTTATTAGTATGTTAAAAATTGATTGACTCACTTCCTTAATTGTTGTAATATTTCACCTTGAATTCGTTTCCAAATTAAGCATATATTCTATATGTAGACTCAATTGTCTATTATATATTTTTACTGCCCCTTTATATGGCAAAAATCAATTAGTCTCAAACTGATTTCTTTCCTTAATTAGTCCGATTAGTATCCATTTGAGAAGTACTTCCTTGATTGAGAGGAAGTACTTCTGTTAATTGATTCTGATTGTGTTAAGCCTTTGCTTGTTACCTTAATTTCTACTCGTTTTCAAAACTATAAATACTCACTTTCTCTTCTTTCAAACACACGAACACATGGCAATTAAAAACTTGAGTTCAGACATGTACCTCACTAAAAATCTCTCTCATTTATTTGTTGCTATTTTTATTGTTACCTTACCTAGCCGGCTGAAACCCAAGGCTAGGCTGTGGGAAACTTGCTCATTTTTCTCTGCATTTTGCATCTTTGCTGGTATGTTCTAACTAATTTTCAGCATTAACAACATAATGTTTCTTTACTATTTCTTTCATCCTTGTTTGTCTCCTGTTAGTATTCAACCAAGTTCCATTATTGAGCATGTTGTAGTCTGCCTTTTCAATTCTAAATTAACGCTTCTATTATTTGCTTATCATGGCATGTGAACCTTAAATCCACATCCTCAATGTGTTTGGTATCTGCAGCTGGTTTGGGTATGACAGCATTGAACATTGTTGTGCTTGACCCAAACTTGATTCCCCTGGTATCATAACCTCCATGTTTCTTTTAGTTGTTGTGTGTTCCAAATGGCATATAGGCATGCCAACACCTTTTATTGTTGTACATGCCCAAAGCTGACCCCTGCCTAAATACATAAGCTCCTTACAATGAATTCCCAACCACTGACCCCCTTTGTATGAAGTTATCAACTCTATATTTTACTAATCCCTACCACCCTTTACCCCTCTCCTTTACCGCCCTCTGTATTAAAACTCTATTTCTGCACTTCCACTATCTTCTTGGACTTAAGTTCTGCCCCTCTTGTGTGAGCCTTACCTTGGGATCCATGAGCTCCCTCTAAATTTGGACACATAAGGGCTGGCCCTTCCACACTGTACTCATCTCTATCTGGTTCTATGAACCTGTGTGTAAGTACTTCCCGGGGATGCTTGAGATACTTGGGGAACTATGACACACCCAAGTCCGAGAATGGCTTCGAAACAAGTGGTACTTGAGGTGTTTTGTTGCATAACTCAAAGAGGAAGTAAGAATCATGATTCCTATGGGTGTAATTTCCCTCTTTTATTTATTTTCTTGACGTAATTCAGCAATTGGTCTGTAATAGTTGGTAATGAACATTTGGGGTTGGCTAGTAAAAAAGGGATGGGTAATTATGCATGCTCAAGGGTAGAAAACATGCCTATAGGATTTGTGTTTTGAATTATTCAATTCTGCATTTAGAAAGCATGCCTATAGGACTGTTTTACATCCTGCATGTTCGATTATGCATTTTAGACACCATGTCTATAGGGGTTCATTTAAATTTCTGCATGTTCAAACTTCACACCTAGATAACCTGCCTATAGGACTTTATTTTAAATTCTGCAGGCTTGTTACCACTTAGACATCATGCTCTAGGATCTAAATGGCTATAAATTAGTAACATGTTTATAATGTTTAAAAATCAGTACAACGTACAAAAATCATGCCTATAGGAATTCCCAAGTAAAAAATCCTGCCTGTTTCCATTTTCACATTCAACTAGATATCATGTCTATAGGAATTAAAATAAGCAACACTAGATATCGTGTCTATAGGAATTAAAACTAGCAATAATGGATACCATCATCTCCAGAATTTGAAACTAGTCTAATTTAAAATCAGTCTATTCTGAACCAGTTCTTTGTCTTTAAAGTATCATGACTACTTTTCAAAAACCAGCCTTTTAATAATTGCTCTTTCATACATTGTTTACTTCTAAGAATTTGTGTATTAAAATCCCCTCTTATTTGAGCCTTACCTGCTTATATGTTAATTGCACCAAATTTATAAAGAATTATCTTGCCGGTAACCACACTAGTGGATCCTGAGGGATGCCTAACACCTTCCCCTTGGGATAATATCAAGCCCTTACCCTATCTTAGATTATCAAAATATAGTTCTAGTTGAGCCTTGTAGGTGTTCTAATGCACCATAAATCATTAGGTGGTTACTCTTCAAAAATGCAAAACCCAGTTCCCAAAAGGAATGATTTGCCCCTTAACCAAAATGTCATTAACCCGATTATCCCGACGCGATGAGGAAAAAAAAGGGGGCGCAATTTATACCTTTCTTTTATGCTCTATTTTTATTCGTGATTTTGTGCGCATAAGTGGCATGAGTTAACTTAAAACTATACTTCCTTCTTGCTTAATTGATTATTTTATGATGCAAAAAGGGGGAAGAATAATTGTACTGATTTACGGGGATTGCAGAGATTCAGGGGGATACTTAAGGTCTTTCTACTTCGCAGTCTGGTTTTATGTGGCTATTTCTGGAATTTTCAATTATGAGTTTGTCACATAAAAAGGGGGAAACTGATAGGTTACAAGTACCTTGGTCATAAGTACTTAGTTTTATATTTTGATGATGTAACAAATTTACTATCCAGAACCAGATACACATTTTCAAGACCTTAAGATCACAAGGTTTTAGCTTAGTATATGGAACAACTCTTCAGAGTAGAAGGATCAGCTAAGGGAACAAGTCCCTACCAGTTCCCAAGGTGACTGTACGAAGTCAACTCTCAAGCTAAGATGTTGCTGCCTACACACACTACAGTACAGGAATAGTGCATCAGTTAACTTTCTGTGGAAGACTTTTTACCTACCTTGCTTAGATCATTGTAAGTGATGTCACACATGTATATATACAATCAAGGAAGGTCACTTTAACACTTAGATTACACTCAAGATCACTCAGCGTGACCATCCAGCAAGAAATTTTCAAGTGCTTCAAGAACAAAAAACAAAACAACTACGTACTAGTTCCCACATCAAGTCATTAATATGTCCTTAGTTGAGTTGTAACTTTGCAATAGTTCTTCAATTATATTTCCTACTTAGCTTGTTTAGAAGAATTTTGTAGTAACCCCTTTATAAATCTTAAACCCGTGTGTGTTAGTCTTGGCTAGAGTTAGTCAAGTTGTAAAGTCTTTGTAATAGCGTTATTACAAAATGGCTTGCAATAGAGTATTACAAGTTAGTAAAGGATTAAGAGGTTAATTCCTAGGTTGCATAGGTTGTAATCTAAATATTGCTTAGTAGTGAAGTTGAAATCCTACAAGGATAGGTCGTGGTTTTTAATCCCGTTGAGCTGAAAATTTTTCACGTAAAATTCTTCTTGTCATTTACATACTATTGTGTACGTGTGTTCTAGTAAAACTGATAGAGAACCCCGTTCTCTATAGAGTTTGGTGGACACTTATATTCTATCACATTTGTGTTAGTAGCTAAATCAACCTTATTCCTAAACAAAATTTTTGCGTTGGTAATCCTTTTTCTGGCATCTTGAATGGCTTTTTCTTTTTGAGAATGTTGTCTGTCAAAGTGAATCATAAATGGACATGTGCCTTTTGCATGATATGGATACCCTATAGTCTTTGTTCAGTACTATAGGAAAATCGTGGTTAATCTTGAGATCTTTTCTTTACTTGCCTTAGCCAAATAGGCTGACATGAGTGTCTATGGGCAACCTTAGTATTGCTCGAACAGTTAAGACATGTCAACTATAACAACTAATTATGCTGATCAAATTTACTTTGTGCAACTGGAAGGCTAGCAGCGGATTTTAAAATTCTTTCTTGCTTGTTTTGATAAGGACTGACTCAAGGCTAAGGACATAAAGATACAAAGAATAATAAAATAATATTAACAAAAAAAATTGCCCGTTTTAGAAACGAAAAGAAGGAAGAGGCTCTTTTGAATGTGACAGCTGCCTAAATGATCATGGCATGCATTTTGGACTTAGAGGCCTGATCTATCAAACCAATCTAATTTTTCCTCTTGTCATTCCTTTAGCCTTTGAAAACGAGCATCTTTGTGCTAATTATTTGCATCAAACTCACTTTCGACTAGTGGTACCCCGAGAGTTTTTTACCAACAAGTCTCACTCATTTATTTATCTCTACCTACCATCACCTTACAGTGCCCGTGAGGGTTTTTACAAGACTCTCATTTTTCTTCTTTCTTTTTTTCTTGTGCGAATGACTTGACCTTGTTGGTCATATGATAACTATTTCCCATATCATGCTTTAATTTTCATTATTAAAGAATGGTCTCAATGGCTTTAGTTGGAAGACGTTTGGGTGGTTAGATAGAAAAAGCGGCATGAAGGCTCAAAATAGATTCAATATAAAGGATGTACACTTAAAACTCTTGGAATCAACTCTTTCAAAATAAAATAAAATTTATTCCCTAGTTTTAGATAGTGGAAATTTTTGAATTTTAATTTGGTTGAACCAAACCCCAGAGTGGGGCTGCGTACGTATCCTTTAAAGGAATCAGGTCAAACGTAGTTCAAACATCTGACCTAAAGATTTGTTATTTTCTTTTTCTTTCATTTTTTATTTCTTTTTCTTTTCCCTTATTTTTTGCTTCTTTCTTCTTCCTTTTTTTCTTTTCCTACTTATTCTTTTGTTTTTTCAAAATTAATTGCCCCAGCTCTTATTTCATACGGGAATGCACCTTTGACAAGTTTTTTTATCATTGTCTTATGACTTGAACTTTTCAAAAGTTGTCACAATTTGTACTTTTGGCACATGGACCTTTTGATTATTTTTTGTGGACTTTCGGCTCTAAACATAATTTTAAAAGATGGTGATTCAAGAAAATAACACAGGTTTAAAGGAATAATGAAGGATAAAAAGAGTTTGG
The DNA here is from genome assembly GCA_026770625.1 of Nicotiana glauca. Lineage (NCBI taxonomy): Eukaryota > Viridiplantae > Streptophyta > Magnoliopsida > Solanales > Solanaceae > Nicotiana > Nicotiana glauca. The sequence goes on along the minus strand of MU726479.1, from coordinate 40,491 downwards.
ATAATAGAAAAAAAAGCCTCCCAGCCTCGAGAACTCCAAACATATTAATCTTGGCATTGATGGACATATTTGCCTTCTTGGTCTTTGTAACGACCCAACCAGTCATTTCATGAGTTATCGCCCTGTTTTCCCTGTTTCTACTTTCTTATGTGTTCCTCAGCTGTATTTCATCGTATCATATTGGCTGGTTCGGGTCCGGAGTAATTTCGGTGTTGAATGTGACACTTAGTCTCCTATTTAAAAGTTTAAGTTGGAAAAGTAAACCGGATGTTGATTTATGTGTAAACGATCTTGAATGTGAATTCTAATGGTTTGGTAAGCACTGTTAGGTGATTTTGGACTTAGGATTGCATTCGGAATGTGATTTTGAGGTCCGTGATAGAACTAGGCCTAAATTAATGAAATTGAAAATTTGGCAATTTTCGACCGGTAGTAGAAATTTGTATATCGGGTTCGGAATGGAATTTTGAAAGTTGGAGTATTTTCATAGTGTCATTTGATATTTGTGAAAAATTCCAGGTCATTCAGACGAGGTTTGGTAAGTTTCAACATCTTTTGCGCAATTTGGAAGTTTAGAAGTTCTTAGGCTTGAATCCGAGGGTAATTTGGTATTTTGATATTGTTTTGAGTGCTCTGATGGTTCGACTAAGTTTGAATGTTGATATATGACTTATTGGTATTTTTGGTTGAGGTTCTAAGGGCCTCGAAATGAATTTAGATGCTTAACGGAGAATTTGGAAGTGGGATTTTGTAGTTGCAGCTGCTGCTTCTGATGTTTCCGCACCTGTATAGTGGGGACCGCAGGTGCGATGATTGTAGACGCAGGAAGCAACCGTAGATGCGGAATTTATTATAGGAGCAGAAAATTGGGCCGCACCTGCGAGCTTGCAGGTGCAAAATTTGGTGAGTAAATTGAAAATAGCAGATGTGGCACCTTGACCGTAGGTGCAGTCCCACAGGGGCAAGAAATATGCGGAAAGGCCTGGGCACAAGGTATAAATTAAACCCTTGGCAGATTCTGGTCATTCATCACCATTTCTGTTCGGATTTTGAAGATTTTGGAGAGTTTTGAAGAGGGAATCAAGGGGGTTTTCATTGATGGAAGTTACTTAAGCCTATACCCATGATTATGCTGATTTTCGGTTGTATAAGCCTGGAATTAGGAATGAAAATGAGGGGTTAGGTCTTGGGAATTGAAGAGTTTGATTTGAGGGACCATTTGATGTCGGATTTTGATGAATTTTGTATAGATAGACTCGTGAGTGAAAGGGTTTCTAGTTTTGGGTAAATTTTGGGATTTTGGTCTAAATTGATAGTTTTCATATGAAATTGGTTCCTTGGCCTACATTGATTGCATTGTATTGATTTTGGTTAATTTGGGATGTTTGGAGGCCGATTCGAGGGGCAAGAGCATAGTGGAGTAGGGATTTGACCAGTTTGAGGTAAGTAATGATTATAAATCTAGTCCTAAGGGTATAAAACCCTGGATTTCGCATTGTTTTACTACTTTAAGGTGACACACATGCTAGGTAACGGGTGTGTGGGCGTGCACCATTGGGGGTTGTGACTTGGTCCGTCCCGTAGCAACTATAAAGTTGCGTATTTGACTGAAACTGTATGATACTGATGTGTTTTAGAAAGAATTTCTGTAAATTGGGCTGAATGCCATATTTGGGCCTTGTACCAGAGCTGTTTGCACCCTTAGGGGCGTTTTATTACTACCCTCTAAGAGTTTTGATTGAAAATATATACTTAGTCATGCTATTTATTTAATAACTCAGTCCTTGTTATCCCTTTTTGATGCATACAAAATGTTATTTTGGGTTGAGCACCATATTTTTACTGATAGCCCGATTGGCTTGAGAGACTTATGACTGAGTGAGGTCGAGGTCCTATTTTTCTGAGAATATTATGGAATCAGGCTGTGCGCCGCAGCATGTTGTTAGTGATTCATGATTATGTGAGGTCGAGGGCCTACTTGACTTATGCCACGAGGTGGCTTATTATAGATCTTGGGCTGAAAGAGCCCCTTCGGAGTCTACACACCCCTAGTGAGTGCGGATACCCTGAGTGAGTGATATGAGATATGCCCGAGGGACTGTATACGTGTGACTATAAGGTTTGCCCGAGGGCTGTATATGAGTGATGTTCTCCCCGATGGGTTTTTTATGATTTTCATCACTTTTACTCTCTTTTGCATTAAGCCTTGTTGAAACTGTTGAAAAATATCTTCAAATGATTTTTATCGAAAACTGGATTTTAAAACGAGATGATTTTGCTCACGCACTGATTTGAAAGCATGTTGTAATTTCTGAGATTTCATGATGCAGACTTGATGTGTTTTACTACTCGTCACTACTGCTCAGTTTTTATTTACTGTTATTACATACTCAGATGGAGTACTCACATTACTCCCTACACCTTATATGTAGATCCAAGGGTTCCAGAATGTGCTAGCAAGTGTTGATTTCATCTATCGTGGATGTGTTGGAGTTAGCAAGGTAGTTGCATGGTGATTGCAGCCTTCTCTTCTCCTTCACATCTTCCTATAGATGTTATTAGTTGGTTTCAAGACTGTATTAGTATTAGTATTATCAGAAAATTCTTACTAGATGCTCATTCTTTCTGCACTTTGTTATTTAGATTTATCTTATTGCAAGGCCCCGTGAAAACTTCTACTCAAAACCCGGTAGCTCGTAGTGCCAAGTTCCGAATATGTGTTAGGAATGTGTAAAATTCAAGCTCGCCGCGGTTCGGACCCTTTGTACTGATCTAGCCTTTAAAAATCAAAAATTAAAGTTTTCCAGAAAAGTGCTATTTTATGGTCCAGAATGTGATCGCAAATAAAGTATGCAGACCGCATTTCTGCCGTAAAATGAGTCAGTGGTTTGGTTAAAATTGAGGTCAGAATGCGGTCCATTATGCGACCGTATAACTTATATGTGGACCGCATTTCTATCGCAAAGTGAGCCAGTGTGTTAGTCAAATTTGAGGTTAAAAATGCGATGCATTATGCGACCGCGGAATGGGTATGCGGATTGCATTTCTGCCGCAAATCCAAATGGAAATGTTCAGAGTTTCGGAGCACTTTTGCGGTCCATTCTGTGGACCGCATTTCCACTTTGCGATCGCAAAGCACGATCACAAATCTGACTCGGGCTCCTATTTTTTCTAAATTTTAAACCAACCCCTTCTTCAATAAAACACCTCAACCCCTCATTTTAACATATCTTCTGAGCAAACTAGAGAGAGGGTAGAGAGAATTCTTGAGAGAGGAAGTCCTACCTTCATCAATTTTATCCTTCAAAGTCACCCAGGCCCGGAAATTGCAAGTAATTTTCTTCATCGTCATTCTTGCAGGTAAAATCCCCAACCCTTTTTATTGGTTTTCAGGTTTAAAGAAAAAGGGGGATTCTCATGCATTGATTCTTGAAAATAAAGGTTGAAAACATACATGCATGTTTTTTAATACCTAAAATCTAGTAAAAATAATTGGGTAGGAGTAAAGATTTGCAAAAGAGGGGTGATAACCTAAATAAATTCGAGTAGTAATTGTGAACTTCAATTCGAAGATATATGTGTTAACTTGTGAACTACATTGTCGGTACTAGGTTGTTGGTGAGCTGAAGTAGAAGTAAAAAGGGAAATTAGATTCCAGGTATGTATAGCTAACTTTAACCTTTGTAAAGTCATCTTGTATCTTGTATGAATTCTTGGGATTAATATGCCTTAAATGTTGTTGGTTAAGTTTTCCGATATAATAGTGTAATTTAATGGCAACAAACCAAGTGTGTGTGTGTGTGAATGTGGTTATGTGGTAGAGCTGTGTAACAAATGATGGAAAAAATCGCAACTGATACAATTGAAACAACTGTGTTAATATCATATGTGACTTATCGTAGGCAATTATCGTTGTAACTTAAATTGTATACGGGTTGTTGTATATGATGGAAATGGTATTGATGGTTATGAAAATTTTTCTGAATTATTTGTTGTGTGAAATGTGATTATCCGGTAGGATCGGGTTGCGCGCAGTAATACAAAGTAATAAGGTGTGGGTTGTGGTGATAAGGGTGACCGAGGTAATAAGGGTGGAAAAAGTTATCGAAATCACTGCTGAAATGAAAATATGTTAAAGTTCTGAAATCATTGATGTGATTAAATAATGTTGAAAGAGGAAAAGGAGAGATTGTGAAACTTGTTTGGCTTTAGTTCTCTTTTGTATCCTTAGAGGCTCTGTAGATAGCAAATGTGGGTTATGCACTTATGTGTTTTGTATTTGGGTAGCGTAACTTGTAAACCACGCTAAGTAACCATGTATGTTTTGTATGTTTCGTAAAAAGATGTTTAAATTATAAATGGATATTGCCCTTGATTAATGAGTAATGAAAATACGGGGTAACATATGGGATAGGAAAGGCACCTAGGTCCGCTCGACTGGGGCTACACGGTCGAGTGCCGGTCGCGTCCCTTGGTTATGGGGCATGATAAACTTGGTATCAGAACCTAAGGTTTTAAAGGAGTCCTAGGATGTCCCGAAGCCATGTCTAGTAAAGCCCATCTTATCGGTGTGTCGCCGACCACACCAATAAGTAGGGGGCTACATGGACATTTAGGAAATTACCCTCTTCTTTGTTATTCTATATTGTGCATTTAAGTGAAAAGTGAAAGTATTTATGTCTAACTCATGCTCTGTTCAGAAATTTTCAGTAATGGCACCTAAGAAGAGAGCTAGACTCGGCCTTGGGGACAACGACACCCCAAGTGTGGCTATGAATCATGTACCTGATGCCCATGGGTGAGAGTGACTCCCCGGTCCTGAATCTACCTAGCCTATCTATTCCAGATAAAGGTATTCTTGTTCCTGCTGCAGCAGACGGTGTTACCATCCCTCCCGCCGATATTCCAGATTCTGATGCAATTCCAACTTCAAGTCCCGGAGTTTCTGATGGGGACCTTGGGGAGCCATCCATATGTTGACCTAGTTAGTGGCCGATCAGTCCCATAGATCTCATGATGCCCCTACATCCTCCAGTGGACAGGGAGATTCCGCCAGCTCCAAAGTCAACCAGTTTCTGCGGTTGGCCCCTCCAGAGTTCACAGGCACAGACCTAGAGGCCGATCCGCATGATTTCCTTGATGAAATGTATAAGACCCTTCGAGTGATGGAGGCTTCGGAGACGGGGGGAGTTGAGTTGGCTTCATATAGGTTAAGGGGAGTAGCGTATTCGTGGTTTGAGATGTGGGAGGATTCCCATGGGGAAGGAAGACCTCCGGCTAGATGGGATGAGTTTGTAGATGCATTTATGGACCACTTCTTGCCTGCCGAGGCAATGGCATCCTGTGCCACTGAGTTTGAGGCCCTCAAGCAGGGAGTATGAGTGTTTGGGAGTACTACATGGATTTTGTGAGATTGTCCAAGTATGCTCCTCAGTTGGTGTGGACAATGGATGTTCGAGTTCGGCGATTCGTTTAGGGCCTTAGCCCTTTTGTGGTGAATGATGCTGCTATAGTGGCCTTACACTCGGATTTAATTATGGAAAGATTTTGGGATTCGCTTAGACCATAGAGGCTATAAAGTTGAAGATACGAGCAGAAAGGGAGAGTAGCAGCAGGGCCCAATCAGTGGGTCACTCAGGGAGACCAGTTCAGGGGAGGGCCATCAGGGCCATCCCAGTCATATGCTCAGTCTTCAACGAGCGCACCACCGTCTATGCACAGTTATCAACAAGGCAGTCACTTAAGACCAGGATCAGACAGTAGGAGACCCCATCAGTTCGGTCGTCCAGGAGGGAGATCACAGCAGCAGGGGAGGGCTCTATGCCCGAACTGTGGGAGATTCCATACAGAGACTTGTTATTTGGATATCCTAGTATGTTATAGATGCGGGGTGAGAGCTCATATCAAGAGGGACTGTCGTGCGCCTAGTCAGGGCATAGGTAGGGGATTTGCAATCATCCGGTTCTTAAGCTACCACATCATCCATGCGTCCTTCAGCTCTGGCAGGGCACGGTGCATTTAGTGGTAGAGCTTGTGTTAGAGGTGGGCCCAGCCGGTTTTATGCTTTGAGTGGTTGCCAAACTGTAGAGGCTTCTCCAGATGGTGTTATAGGTACCTTGTCTGTTCAAGCCATTGATTGTTATGCTCTTATCGATCTAGGGTCCTCTTTGTCTTATTACACCCCATTCATTGCTTCAAGTTTTGGGATAGAACCCGAAAAGCTTTATGAGATGTTCTCCATATCGACTATGGTTGGTGATTCTATTACAGCCGCATGAGTTTATAGGAATTGTGTTGTCACGGTATGTGGTCGTGTTACCACGGCCAATCTTATCAAGCTTGGAATGGTGGATTTTGACATGAGTATGGGAATGGACTACCTTTATTCGTGCTTTGCTAAAATTGACTGCCGGACACGAGTTGTAACTCGAGTTCCCTAATGAGTCGGTTATTGAGTGGAAGGGGAATGGTGTGGTGCCGGAGGGCAGGTTTATTTCCTATCTCAAGGCTTCAAAGATGATTAAGAAGGGGTGTATCTATCATTTGGTCCGGGTGGCGGACACCACTTCAGAAGTGTCTACCATGAATCCGTGCCAGTCATGAATGGGCTTCTTGAGGTATTTTCGGACGAGCTTCCAGGGATCCCGCCAGATAGGGAGATTGATTTCGGGATTGATGTATTGCAAGATACGTAGCCAATATCTATTCCACCGTACAGAATAGCACCAACGGAGTTAAGGGAGTTAAAGGAGCAGCTGAAGAATTTATTAGAAAAGGGGTTCATACGGCATAGTGTGTCGCCGTGGGGTGCTCCGATTCTTTTTGTCAGAAAAAAGGATGGGTCGCTCCGGATGTGTATTGATTGTCGGCAACTCAACAAGGTCACCATCTAGAATAAATATCCTTTGCCGCAGATAGATGATTTGTTCAACCAATTGCAAGGTGCAAGGTTCTTCTCCAAAATTGATCTACGGTCCGGGTACAACCAATAGTAGATCAAAGAGCAGGATATTCCTAAGACCGCTTTAAGAACTCGCTATGGTCACTTTGAATTCTTGGTCATGTCTTTTGAGCTAACTAACGCCCCGGTAGATTTCATGGATCTTATGAATTGGGTCTTCAAGCCATTTCTAGAATCCTTTGTTATTTTTTTCATTGATGACATCCTTGTTTATTTACGGAGCCGGGAGGATCACGCCGATCACCTCAGGGTAATTTTGCAGACTCTTCATCAGCACCAGTTGTATGCTAAATTTTCAAAATGTGAATTTTAGTTGGAGTCCATTACCTTTTTGGGTCATGTTGTCTCCAGTGAAGGGATTCAGGTGGAACCCCAGAACATTGCCGCAGTGAAAGATTGGCCTAGACCCACGACCCCGATGGAGATCCGTAGCTTCTTGGGTTGAGCAGGGTATTATCGGAGGTTTATGGATGAATTCTCTACCCTCACCTCCCTATTGACTAAGTTGATGCAGAAAGCAGTTAAGTTACAATGGTCCGATGCTTGTGAGAAAAGTTTTCAGGAATTGAAGTCGAGGTTGACCTCGGCACTGATATTGACCTTACCAGAAGGCACGGAAAGATTTGTGGTTTATTGTGATGCCTCCAGGGTCAGTTTGGGGTGTGTGTTGATGCAACATGGGAAGGTAATAGCATATGCTTCAAGGCAACTCAAGAATCACGAGAAGAATTACCCGACGCATGTTTCAGAGCTTGCGATAGTTGTGTTTGCCTTTAAAATATGGCGGCATTATCTTTATAGGGTCCATGTGGTTGTGTTCTCAGACCAGAAGAGTCTCCAATATTTGCTCAAGCAGAAGGAGTTGAATTTAAGGCAGCGGTGGTGGTTAGAATTGCTCAAGGATTATGATATAAACATTTTGTACCACCCAGGGAAGGTGAATGTGGTGGTCGACGCTCTCAGTCGGAAGTCTATGGGTAGCTTGGCTTATTTAAGAGCGGATCAGAGTCCTTTGTCTCGGGAGCTTTATCAATTGGCCAGACTAAGGGTTTGTATTTCAACCTCATACGAGTGGAATGTTATGGTGTATAATAGAGCAGAATCATCACTTGCAATGGAAGTCAAGGAAAAGCAGTTTATTGATCCAGCATTAGCACAGATGAAGAAGGCAGTTTTGAATAATAGGACTTCAGCATTGTCACTCGGTGGCGAGGATGGTGTATTACGAAGTCAAAGTAGGCTATGTGTTCCAGATGTGGATAACCTTTGGGAGAGGGTAATGGTGGAGGCTCATAACTCCATGTATTTTGTGCACCCAGCTTTTACAAAAATGTATCATGATCTCAAGGAAATTTATTGGTGGAACGGCATGAAGAGGGGTGTGGAGGACTTTATATCTAAATGTCTAAATTGTTAGTAAGTAAAAGCTAAGCATCAGCGGCCCGGTGGGTTAATTCAACTTATGGAAATACCAATGTGGAAATGGGAGATTATCAACATGGATTTCGTGGTAGGGTTACCTCGCACTCAGCGCATGTTTGACTCCATTTGGGTAATAGTGGATCGACTCACCAAATCAGCTCACTTCTTGCCAGTCAAGTCTACCGATACTGCATAATAGTATGCTCAGTTGTATATCAAAGAAATAGTAAGGCTTCATGGCACTCCACTTTCTATTATCTCAGATCGAGGGGCCTAGTTCACAACTAATTTTTGGAAGAAATTTCAACAAATTTTGGGTACTCAGGTGAATCTCAGCATGACTTTCCATCTGCAGGCTGATGGTCAAGCAGAGCAGACTATTTAGACGCTTGAAGATATGCTGCGGGCTTTTGTCTTGTAATTTGGGATGATCACTTGCCACTTATAGAATTTTCTAACAATAACAACTTTCAGGCTAGTATTCAGATGGCCCTATTTGAGGCATTGTACGGAAGGAGGTGTAGGTCTCCAATTGGATGGTTTAAAGTGGGTGAAGCAGAATTTATAGGGCCAGATCTCGTGCACTAGGCTATGGAAAAGGTTAAAATTATTCAGGAGAGGATGATTTTTGCTCAGAGTCGCCAGAAATCCTATGCGGAGGTACGTCGGAGAGAATTGGAGTTCCAAGTAGATGATTGGGTGTTCTTGAGGGTATATCCTATGAAGGGAGTCATGCGATTTGGGAAGAAAGGAAAGTTGAGTTCTAGATATGTCGAGCCATATCGGATCGCTCAAAGGATAGGGCAAGAGGCTTATAGGCTGGAATTACTCCCTGAAATATCGTTAGCGCACCCGGTGTTCCACGTGTCTATGTTAAATAAAGTGGTTGGAAATCCGTCCACCATCGTGCCAGTCGAGGCCATCGAGGTTAATGAAGGGTTATCATATGAAGAAGTTCCGGTTGCTATTCTTGATAGGCAAGTCTGTAAATTGAGAAATAAGAAAATTTCTTCAGTTAAAGTATTATGGCGAAGTCAACGAGTTGAGGAAGTCACATGGGAAGCAGAAAATGAAATGAAGGAAAAATATCCCCACCTATTTGATCAAGTCTAGTAGTAATCGTGCGAACTCTTATCTCTAAGAAAATTGATTTTGTGATCAATTTGGTGCAAAGACACCGCATTTTTCCCCTACTTTACTATTGTAGTTCCTCAAGTTGTGGAAGAATTATATGTGCTGTGACTATTTGAGTCATGTGCAACCTATTTTTGGTAAATGAAAGTTTTGTAAAAATACATGTGATTAGTGAACAACTAATGATAATGTAGATTGGTAATGATTAATTGAAATGCACATAGTATGTTGAAGTGGTTAATTGTATGGGACTCATTGAAGTGACTAATTTATGTGCAAAAGGTAACAAGTGATTGAATAAGTGAAAATGTTGAGGTATCAGACCCTTTGTACTGATCTAGCCTTTAAAAATCAAAAATCAAAGTTTTCCAGAAAAATGCTATTATGCGGTCCAGAATGCGGTCGCAAGTCAAGTATGCAGACCGCATTTCTGCCGCAAACCTAAACAGAAATATTCAGAGCTTTGGAACACTTTTGCGGTACATTCTGTGGACCGCATTTCCACTTTGCAATGGCAAAGCGCGACCGCAAATCTGACTTGGGCTTCTATTTTTTCTAAATTTTAAACCAGACCCCTTCTTCAATAAAACACCCCAACCCCTCATTTTAACATATCTTCTGAGCAAACTAGAGAGAGAGAAGAGAGAATTCTTGAGAGAGAAAGTCCTACCTTCATCAATTTGATCCTTCAAAGTCAACCAGGCCCGGAAATTGCAAGTAATTATCTTCATCATCATTCTTGTAGGTAAAATCCCTAACCCTTTTCATTGTTTTCAGGTTTAAACAAAAAGGGGGATTCTCATGCACTGATTCTTGAAAATAAAGGTTGAAAACATACATGCATGTTCTTTAATACCTAAAATCTAGTAAAAATAATTGGGTAGGAGTAAAGATTTGCAAAAGAGGGCTAATAACCTAAATAAGTTCGGGTAGTAATTGTGAATTTCAAATCTAAGATATATGTGTTAACTTATGAACTAGATTATCGGTACTAGGCTGTTGGTGAGCTGAAGTAGAAGTAAAAAGGGAAATTCAATTCCAGGTATGTATGGCCAACTTTAACCTTTGTAAAGTCACCTTGTGTGGTGTATGATTATTTGGTATGCGTTACCTATATGGACTATTTGTGAATTCTTGTGATTAATATGCCTTGAATGTTGTTTGTTAAGTTTCTCGATATAATGATTTAAGTAAATGGCAACAGACCAAGTGTGTGTGTGTGAATATGTTTATGTGATAAAATATGTGTAACAAATGATGGAAAGAAATCGTAATTGATGCAATTAAAACAAATGTGGTAATATCATATGTGACTTGTCGTGGGCAATTATCGTTGTGACTTAAATTGTATACGGCCTGTTGTGTATGATGGAAATGGTATTGATGGTTATGAAAATTCTTTGTGAATTGTTGTTGTTGTTGTTGTGTGAAATGTGATTTTCCGGTGGTATCGGGTTGTGCGCCGCAACATAAAGAAATAAGGTGTGGGTTGTGGTGATAAGGATGGCCGAGGTAATAAGGGTGGCCTAGGTAATAAGGGTGGAAAAAGTGATCGAAATCACTACTGAAATGAAAATATGGGAAAGTTGTAAAATCATTGATGTGATGAAATAGTGTTGAAAGGGGAAAAGGAGAGATTGTGAAACTTGTTTGGCTTTGGATATTTCTTTCATGTGAATTTGATCGTTGATTCTATTACTATTTCTTACTTGTGTATTGTTTGATTTTACTTGGGGTAAAGTTTGTTCATACATACCAGTAAAATTCAAATGTACTGACGTCCCATTTGCCGGGGCGCTACATTCGTGTTATGATTGTAGGTGGTTCTATAGCAGGTACTCCAGTCCACCGATAGTAGCACTCCTTCACTCACCGTCAGCTGATTTGGTAAGCCCTTTCCTCTCATGGCCCTATGTGGATCATGACGCTTTTCTTTGCGGAGTCTTATTTTTGGTATTTGTGTAAGGTATAGCCAGAGCCTTGTTACCGGCAAGTATTGTAAAAGTCTTTGTATCCTTAGAGGCTCCGTAGACAGGAAATGTGGGTTATGCACTTATATGTTTTGTATTTTGGTAGCGTAACTCTTAAACCACGCTAAGTAACCATATATGTTATGTATGTTTCGTAAAAAGTTATTTAAATTATAAATAGCTATTTCCCTTGATTAATGAATACTGAAAACACGGGGTAACATGTGGGATAGGAAAGGCACCAGGTCCGCTTGACTGAGCTACCTAGTTGAGCGCCGGTTCCGTCCCTCGGTTTTGGGGCATGACACTTATGAATTTTTATTTAATTAAATATCTTGAGGTAATCTTTAAATTGAAATATTGGGTTGTTTTGGTAAAAGAGTTGGCTTGCCTAGTTCCACGATAGGCGCCATCACGACATGGTGGATTTGGGTCGTGACAGTCTTGTCTAGTATAAAGCTGTATGAGCAATACTTTCTTCATAATAAATGACCCTACTTGGATACATTTTACTTATTGATATAGAAGGGTGCATGTCGGCACTAACTGATCCATTTCAAATTATTTAGATTGCACCTTCTTGAAAAAAAACTTTTCATCCATTAGTGCCAAACTTTCGACCAAGTTTCAACTCATTCGACATTCTTTAGCTCGATTTTCAAAATGATTTTGAGGTATAGATCTTTAAACTTCATGAGTATGATCCTTTGGTTCCATATGAATTTGGCTCATACTTACGCTCAATGTTTTTCAACTCCTTATTTGGTCTCAAAATATGTATTATCTCATTTTTCCAATTCAAACTAGATCAATTTTTTAAAATCTGGCCGAAAATTTTACATGCATGTTATGTCACTAGGACTAGTTTGAAAAGAACTAAGCATAAATTGACACAAAATGACAAACTGCATTTCATGTAATAAATGATGAAAGGGTTTGAAAAGACAAAAAAACTAAAATATGTGTTACAACCATGAAATAACTCAAACAATGGAAAAAGCAACAAAACAAACAAACAAGACTCATAAATAGATAGAATAGAGGAATATAAGGGTTTAAATAAAAGAACAAACAAACATTAACCGAATCACAACGTTGAAATAACCCCAATAATAGAAACAACATCAAAATAAGTTGCAAAGATTCCCTCCTAGAGAGGAGGAAAGGTATTTCAATTATTAAAGCTTGACATTTTAGCCACAAATTTGCTCATCGGAATCACTAGGGCCTTCCACTATTTCAATCTTATTAACTCCAGTGAACAAGTTCTTAAACCCTTTGATCAGCTCGTCTTTAGCATTGCCTACTAATTAGGACTTACAACCATGACCCAAACCGAAGGGTCGCGATGGGCACTCAGTGCCTTACTAAATCAAGTACCAACATAATGTATATTTCCTATCATACTATCATGGGTAAATGAGCCGAAAAGGTCGTCATATGATAACTAGAATAAAATAAGAGAATACTCGGCATAGGACGACCCAACATGATATACAACCTTATACATGTGATGTACGGGCCTGTAAGGATAAAATGATCATTTGTACACTCAAAATATAGGCCGACAAGGCCATAAAATTATCCATATACATGACATCTGTCTACAAGCCTCTACAAGTGTCACAACCCCAATCTCCCACTGTAGGATATCGTGATGGCATCTAGTCTCTACGACTAGGTAAGCCTAACATACAAGAAGAAATAACGGAAATAATAATAGAACTTCAAATTTAAACCAACTAGCTATCATAAAATAACTCCACAATACAGTTGATAATAACTTATATAATCTCGTGAGAGTGAGTCATAAGCTCTATACGAGTATGCTGAACATCCCTAACACATCACTATCTAAATAAAGAGTATCATATAGAAAACAAGGACAGAGGGTGACTCCGAGGCCTACGAACGCCGGCAGGTATACCTTGAAGTCTCCGATCTAGAAGCTCTACTCACTGTTGCCTAGTCTGGTATGAGGTACCTGGATCTGCACAAAATGATGTGCAGAAGCGTAGTATGAGTACACCACAATGGTACCCAGTTAGTGTCAAACCAAACATTGGTAGAGTAGTGACTACCTACTAGTATCAAAAAAGAAATTGAACAAGTATAATACATGTCGCGCCCCATTTTTTCCACGATTTTGACGGGGAAGTCCGGGTTTCGACATTCATGGGGGGTGATAACTAATTTACTTTTAGGAATTAGATATTTGGAGAGTCGTTACCTAACAGATTATGGTGCGTTACGGCACCTAGATGAATAACTCTTGGACTTGCATTACCAGAGATTAGGGTAAGGGCTCGAAGTAACCTCAAGGGAAAGGTGTTAGGCACTCCTCTTGGTCTACAACAGTGGGTCCCCACCAAACTTATGTTCACAAATTAGTCCATTACAAGTAAATATTTGAATCAAATAGGTTGTAAGTAAAGCACGTTGGATAACTCAAGTAATAAGATTTAGAAAAAGTGTAAAAAAGAAGGTTTTGAATAAAAAAGAAAATTATGTAAAGGAGGGGTCCTAGGTTGGCTGTCCTATAGGATCACCCCACACAATATCAGGTAAATACTCCTCAGAGAGGGGCTACACGTGAAATTAACGCGTACTCATCATATCTCATATCTACCCTTCCCATCCCCTTATTGGTCATGCAAAGTGAGTGTTTGGTCAACGATTTCTATTGTGTGCTGCTACACGTCCCTTATTAATGGTCCTGGAGGGAGTTAGGACCTCTACCTATAGGTGGTTCTAGACGTACCCTTAAGGTTTTAGAAGGTGAAAATTCTAAGGTGACAATCAAAACACTTAGGACTATCAGCATGTAAAAGGGGCATTTAGAGGCTTAGAGTTTCCTCCTTAAACAAACACATAAGCAGCATGATTCAAGCATAGCTAAGGTCTTTTATTGGACAATGTCCTAAGGCATGATATCTAGGTAAATATGCAGAAGACAAACAACCTCTTTTAGACGTAGAAGTTACAACCCTAGCAATTGCCTATGAATTTTTAAAGCCTGTTAGGATCAGAAAACATTAAGCAATAGAGATAGTTTCAGAGATGCATTTTTGAAAACACCCTAAGGGCTTGCCTATACGCGGATTGCTGATTAGCACATTTTTATAGAAATAAAGCAAGTTTTGAAATGGACTTCGTTAATACCTATAGGCATGATATCTAATGAGATTGAGGCAGTTTGAAAGAACCTGTTTCAAGAAATATGAAAATCTTAATAAAACCAATTTAGAAATAAATTAGGCATGGACTAAGTTGAGTTATTTAGACTAATTAGATTGACGGGCAGAATTTCAAATATGGTTCCCTATAGGCATGATGTATACGTTTGTTAATATGATTTTAAGACATGCAAACATAAACACTTGCCATAACATAAATTGGATTAATTTATATAGGCATGGCATCTATTAGTTAATCTGATTGAAGGCATGATTATTCAGAACCTATAAGCATGGTTTCTAATTATGAAGAATGTAAAATCTTATAAACATGATTTCTACTTGGTGAAGCAATCGAATTTAAGCATGAAGGACTTGGAGCATGATTTATATTGGAAAACAATCAAATTTAAACATGAAGCCCTATGAGCTTGATTTCTACTTAGTAGAGCAAACAAATTTAAATGTAAAGTGATATGAGCATGATTTCTACCCGAATTACTGCACAAAACATGCATCTACCCACCCTTTCATTAAATACCCCAACATCTATTTACAAGTTATTACAGACCAATGAATGAATTACATAAATAAATAAAAAAATAAAGAAGCTATTCTATAAGGAGCCCCTGATTAGGCCCAAATTTTCCAAAGCCTCCAATGGCCTCGTATGCCTCAATTCCATAGAAAAAGTCAGAGTCTAGGTGCATCAAAGTTCCCTAAGGATCTCAAGTATCCCGGGCATTGCTTACACCTAGACTTAGTAACCAAAGATTGAACAAGTACAATGTGGAAAGGCCAGCCTCAGTATGCTAGAGTTCAGAGGGTTCTCAAGAGGATCCCAAGGCATTACACATACTAGAGGCGGCAGAACTTATTGACTAAGGGTAGAGTGAGAATTGATGGACACAAGTTGAAAGGTTTTAGTAGAAAACTATATTAAAACAAAAGTCTGTTTGAAAGTAAATTAGTAAAGCAATGAAGATTTTTTGAAAAGAGATTAAAGGAATGAACAGAAGTCCAAACATCTTAGGATAGTTTTATATATAGACATTTCACATAACCAAGTAAATTCAGTAGTGACACACAGTGGTCAAGGGGTTTGGGATAAATAGAACACTTGAATGCAAACACATAAGCCAACAGAGGTCTAGTGCTGGTTTAGACATGCTCAGAAACAGCTGACCAGACATAATCACAAAACCAGGCATAAAGAACATAACCACATAGAGGGGTGATAGGGATTTGGGGATTCATGGTGGTAAACACATAACAAGTAAGAGATGATTGGTGTAGACATGCTCAGAAACAAATATAAGGGTAAATATACCTATCTCAAGGGAGGGGAAAACATTATAACATGCTAATAATGTAATCCTCAACTACAACTTTGACAACAAAATCACAAATAGAAGCAAACTAGAAACAAGAGGAACGAAAACAATAAGAGAATCATATTGTTGTTGGAACTTTGAATTGAATCTAGGATATACCAGTAAAGAGGATAGTGAGCAGGATGAAAGAACAAGAGAGCACAAATGGTTAGCCTTAGCTTGCAGCCGGCTAACTTAGATTAGTAGCCAGTAGTACAAGAGAGAGCATCAATTTTTAAGTATGATAGATAGTTTTGAACCAAGTGTTCGTGTCCATATGTGTTAATGAGAGAGCATATATATAGTTTGAAACTAGGTAGGTTAATAAGGTAAGAATTAAAGTCAAGCAGTAATTATGGAACTAGGCATCAATTAGTGTCAAATCAGTATAAGTACTTCCTTTAATTAAGGGAATCAATTTGAATGTTAAGAACATGTAGAAAATAAGGAAAGAAATCAATGTGTAACTGGAGCATAACAGATAAGGAAATAATTCAAACATAATAGGCGCAGAGTAAACAATTAGGGCTAGGTTCATGAGGTTCTAATTAAGGAAATAATACAAGAATCAATTAACAACGTAATTGACCATAAAATAAGGTTAGAAAAACATTCTACAAGGTAAAAAACAATAGAATAATCATACGGAATCAGTGAAAGATCAATCACAAGGATTCAAGGATGCAAGAATAGGATATAACACTGATTTAGCACCACTCTATAAGAGCGAACACATGGTAAGCAAAAATCAGAACCCCTAAGAGGTCGAGTAGGACAAGAATCACATGTAAAATGAAGGATTCATATAGAGCATAGTTTGAATTAGTAGGCTACGCATGATATAGGTAGGATAAGTGAAGAATCAGAATCATTGGTGAACAAAAATAAGGCAAAATCACATAACAGGAAAGGATAACCATAATTAGGAACCCTAACAAGCAAACATAGGACAAAAATCATAGAATCATAGAAACATATAGATTAACCGAACATATTATCAAAATAAAACTCAGAAACCCATGGTTGGGCTAACAAGGTAGGGTTTTCAACATAGACGAGTTTTAAAATGTAGTAAAGACATAGAATCATTCAATATGCAAAGAATAGAAGTTAAAATATGAAGATTCAATTTAAATAGAGGGTAGAAGAAGTTCTGAAAAACTCTAAAAAGAAGTGAAACAACTTAAAATCGATGATTTTTGCAAAAGAGGTTCGAGAACAGTGTAAAATATAGAAGGGACATACTCGAATCGTTAAGAAAAATAGCACAGGTCTAAGAAATACAAACGAAAGTTAGGGTTCCAAATGAAGCCCAAATAGAAATAGAAGAAACTATTTAGAACCTCAAAGATCATAACAAATATAGTGTGATTTGGCTCAAAATCACACCGGAGAAGTCATGAACAACCAAAACAGTAACCTTAGATACAAGTCGGCATAGCCCACGACCCTTGAAGACCTCAGAGAAGATGAGCATGGCAATGAAGGGGCCATTGGAAGCTTAGGAGTTGAAAGGTAGTCACCGGAGATGACCAGAGAAGGGAGGCGGTTGAAAAGGGTTTAGGGTTAGATTGAGAGAAGGGAGGAGATGAGAGCATCTGAGGGCGGTGAGCTGTAAGGAGTGACTAGGGTTAGGGGGTATTAGGGATTTAAAAAGGAAAGAATGGGTATGGATCATTGATATGGGAGACCAATGGCCAGGATTTGATCGGGTAGATGGGTTCCGAGTTTGGGTAAGTATATATAGGGTTTGGGTCTGGTAATTTGGTTGGAAATTATGCTGGGATTGGGTTCAATTTAGGTTACAATTGAAAGACAAATCTGGCTATAATTTAAATAGCAAATTTTCCCTATTTTAATTTATAATAAATAATAAATAATTTTCTGAAAATAATTTTGTATACCAAAATTATTTAAAATATATATTTATCATTTTAAAAATATAGGGACCAATTTTGCACATATAAAATATAATTATACACTAAATAGACTAATATTGCAATTATATAATTTTTAGCTTAAAAAGACCGAATTATAAAAATGCATAAAAATAATATTAATCATATTTTGGCATAAATATAGAATTAAATGACTAAATCATCATAACAATAATTTGGGAAATAATTATTGGGGTCTTATCAATAAAATGAAAGAAAACAAATCAATTTAAATCCTTAAAATTATGGAAAAAATTATAAAAATCTTGTGCATGCTTATATATGCATGTATATGCTATTTTGAAGGTATTTATGCATATTTAAAATATATATAGAAAAAAATTAGGTATCAACAATACAGTCTAAGAATGTAAACGAGAAAAATGATCCAATAAAGAAATACAACAAGATAGACCACAACTGAATTTAAAGCAATCAACGCAACGAGGAAGGAACACATAGTAAGAATATCAAGGAAACAATGCGAACAAATACAAGTGAGGTAAATGAGAGATAACAACAAGAATCACAATCGAGGTATTGCCTCGTAATCTAATTTTACAATCAGAATCACAATCTTTCCTTATATCACCGTGGGAGTCTTACATTTAGTTAAGAAAACTATTTTTCTCGAAATAGCTGTCCGTATTTTAGCCCACCTTACCACACCGCGTGGTTTCAAGTAGTTCCCCTACTAGCAACATGCGTATCAAGCCCAACTTATCTCTCCACTACGATTGATATTCATCCATAACTGAAGAGTATCTCGGTGGTTGCTAGCCACCTAGAGCAACGTACGAAAGTGGGACTAGGCATCTGAACGTTAGATTTAAACTATAAAACCCCCACTTTCCTCACTTGTAATTCATACAACTCTTACTCAACTTATTCTTTACTATAAGATATTGCATTTCTGGGCAGCAGAACTTTTCTTTGTAGCAGTATGGGACGCGACGAATCTCAATAAGATTATTCTTTCTTTTGCTTGATTATTTTAATCGCCTTACTGTATTATTATTCATTAGTTATTTAGTCGAATCTGGTGAGTTATACGATTAAGCTTTGACTTGAACTGATTTCTGGTGACTTCATTATAAATAAAAATTTAATTGTTTTTTCCTAAAACTATTTTTAGGCTAAACAACTTCTACGATGAATTTTCGCTTAGATATCACAATTTTTGTACATTATACCGGCATGTATTGTATTTTTTCACTATGATATATATATATATATATATATATATATATATATATATATATATATATATAT
>MU726479.1:1874-20146 GCA_026770625.1 Nicotiana glauca | reverse complement strand
TTTTTTTTATATTATATATATATATATATATATATATATATATATATATATATATATATATATATATATATATATATATATACGGCAAAATCTGAGGGCCAAATTTCTCGTCAGCAAAGCGTTTTTGGGAAATTATCTCGAGACCTCGAGGCTGCGAGGTTGCGGTCGAGCTCTCCCCCTAGAAGTCCACTGACGCCCGACCTATTGACGATGCCGGAGATAGGGAGTTCCCAAGGCGTGCAACTAGCACAGCTAGAGCCTGGTGTCATCCAGTTGTCCCATCCTCCTTATCTGTGTAATTAATGCTTTTGTACTATGTCAGGTTTCCCCTCTATATAAAGGGGATTTTTACTATTTTGTAGAGGACTCATGTTGCTCCAACTATTCCACATGAAATATATGATAAATCTCTCTTTTTTCTCACAAATACACCATCTCGATATTGTTGCTCTTATTTACTATCTTCATACTTGTTATTCATTTATTGCTTATTATTGGCTATAAAGAGTCTCTTTTAATTATTTCATGACTGTTAACCCTTCCCCAACTGCCCCTAATAGCTCGAGCCCGAGCTCGGGAATGGACATCGATGCCCCAATTCGACTAGCTCGAGGCCCTGAACGGCTAATTTATCGGTACGATTATTACTCTGTTTTAGCTCGCGTTTCGTCCTTAAACTTCACACACATAGCGTCAACTGCTTTACAACTAGTATAAAAATAGATCATATATTTTTAGAGTCCTATCAACAAATTTAATTATTATTACTATTTTCACGGTAAACAGTTTGGCGCCTACCGTGGGGCTAAAACTAATAGTTATTATTTTCTGCTGGTTTCGTTATACAACGCAAGTTATCTTTCACATTTTTTCTTGTCCATGATCTCCGATTTCAGGTCAATATGTCTGGCTCAGTGAACAAAGTAGAGAACGGCGACCTCAAAAATCACGGAGAAAATGATGTGGCTGTTCCGATTGTTGGTATGCCACCACAGAACCCCGAGATCGCACCTGGGCCAATTCACACGGACGCAGGCTTGCGCGACGCACAACGGATAGATGAAACGTCATGCACCGGTATGAGCATACAACAAGGCGACCAACAGGAAGCCCAAAAAACCCTAGCACGAAAAAAGAACAGGAAGTTAGCCTTCATGTTATTTTAGAATTGTTGCAGGCAAAACAGCTGGCAATCGCTCGCTTCAATGCCACCCAAATACTCCCAGCACTATAGCACCGAGAACAACTCCCCCGGCCGGACAGGTACCGGAGAGATTAAGCAATAATGGTTCGATAGCTAACCCTGCTATCATAAAAATGCTGGAGAATCTTACCCTAAGGATCGAATCGGGCAAGAAAATGATAGCAGCGAACGACAAGAAGGTAAAAACTTACAACTCCAAGGTCGACCAAATCCCGTGTGCGACCCCGCTCCTGAAAGACGTAGACTCGAGGAAGTTCGTACAGCGACCCCAGAGGAAGCGACTCCGAAACCCATTCCAAAAAAGTTCAAAATGTTGGAACTCTGAAATATAACGGGACCTCAGACCCCAATGAGCACGTTACCACCTACACGTGCACAGTGAAGGGCAACGACATAAAAGACAACGATATTGAGTCCGTTTTGCTTAAGAAATTCGGGAAACGCTCTCAAAGGGGGCCATGATGTGCTACCATAACCTAGCCCTCAACTCCATAGACTCATTTTCCATGCTGGCAGACTCCTTCATAAAGGCACACACTTGTTCCATCAAAGTTGCAACGAGGAAGTCTGACGTATTCAAGATCTGGTAGAGGAAGAACGAAATGTTGCGAGAGTTCGTATCTCGCTTCCAAACAGAATGAATTGAACTAACCTCAATCTTCGACGATTGGGCGGTACATGCCTTCACTCAAGGCCTGAATGAGCGGAGTTTAGTGGCCTCAAGGCAGCTGAAAGAGAATTTGATCGAGTATCCTGTCGTAACCTGGTTGGTCGTCCACAAACAATACCAGTCAAAGATCAGGGTCGAGGATGATCAATTAGGAGCCCCTTTAGGGTTAGTATACCCGAGAAGACTCTTAGCGAAGGAATTGAAGCCAAATAAAGAAAGGTATCAGCCATACACCGAAGATAGGAGAAAAGCCCCAAGAGGCAAGCTGCCTCGCAAAGACTGACTGATCAACGAAGGGCAGAATCCTCGAGGACTCATTAACAGAGCCGAATTTGACAGAAACACGGGTCCAACAGGGGTACCACGCCTATCAGAATACAACTTCAACATTGATGATTTAGACATCGTGTTCTCTATCGGCAAAATCAAGGATACCAGATGGCCCAAGCCTGTATAATCGGATCCTTCCCAAAGGAATAATAACTTGGTATGCGAATTTCACCACATACATGGCCACAAAATCGAGAATTATCACATGCTATGAGAGGAAGAAGCCAGGCTACTCAATAAAGGTCATCTCAGAGACTTCTTGAGTGACCAAGCCAAAAAAATTTCCAAGAAAGAGAGGCGGCCAAGAAGAACGAACCAAACGAGCCACGACATGTTATCCACATAATATTAGGGGGCGCCGATGCTCCCTAGGAACCCGTGATAAGAAGGATAAAAATATCCATAACTAGAGAAAAGTGAACCCGGGGATACATATCCGAAGATGCCCTCACATTCAACGAGGAGGACTCCGAGACCTTCTCCCAACCTCATAACGAGGCACTGGTAATCTCTTTTCTCGTAAATACATTTCAAATAAAATGTGTACTCGTGGATCCAGGTAGCTCGACCAACATTATCAGGTCGAAAGTAATAGAGCAGCTCGGACTACTACACCAAATCGTATCCGCCACTCGAGTCCTCAACGAATTCAACATGGCAAGTGAAATAACGAAAGGAGAGATCACTCTCCCGGTTAGCGTGGCCGGCACGACCCAAAATGTTAAATTCCATGTCATCAAAGGAGAAATGAGGTACAATGCCTTGTTCGGACGACCGTAGATACACTGTATGAGAGAAATACCGTCCACCCTCCACCAGATGATGAAATTCTTGACAAAAGATGGGATTAAAATCGTCCACGGGGAACAACACATGACAAGGGAAATATTTACGGTGCACGATGTGGCACCGACACCGATATCTCAACTCTCGAAAGAGCTAAAGAATAATCGAACTACGTCTTAGGCTAAGCCAGATTAGATATCGAGGAGAACCGTACTGTTCCCTCATTACAAACAACAGGGGCATACCAGACCTCAGGACGTGGCCAGCGCATCCCACAATAAGGTATAACTATCTCCCTTTTCATTTAATAATTTATACTTAACCTTTATGCAGGCACCCGATCAAAGGAGTCAAAAAGCGCTGACCCATCCCAAAGACCTTAAGTTTTTAAAAGCATATTGCACTCTTTTCCTTCGACCGAGCCTTTGCCCAAAGAGGATTTTGCCGGTAAGGTTTTTAATGAGGCAACACCTATATTCTACCAAAGGGGAATCTAACAAGTCTTCAAGGCTTCTTTTGCTATCAATCCTGAGCGCTGAAGGACATCCTCTTGGAAGATCATCCACTCAGAAGAGCCAAGAAATGCCAAATAAGGTCCACATAAGAAAATGATGTACCAGACCAAACGGTCGAAGGAACTGTGTCCGCACAGCCAAGCCCTCGATGGCGGAGGCTCATGTACTAGTGCCAGATAATCAAGGAATGCTTTTTGCCAACATATCTCATGATCCAAACCAAACCCAACATTTTTGCCAGAACAATTCCTTCATCAAGAAACGTCTCGAATACTTGGAGACTAGCGTCGATAATTTGGCACCCAGAGACTAGCGTCGAATACTTGGATACTAGCATCGATAAATTGGTCATAATCTCCAAACTAGTAAGCCCTTAACGAGGCAGCACGAATATCACGAAATATCTCCAAAAAAGAAAGAAATAGTCCCGAATGCTTGTAGATTGGCATAAAAAACTCAAAAAATGCACGACCTCAGGGTCAAAATCTCCAAAGTCGTAAGCCCTTAATGAGGCAATTCCGAGATCACGAGTAACGGCTGTCGAGCCAAAATGAACTCGATGACTTGGAGACTGTCGCCAATCACCATTCAGTGAAAACCCTGAGGTCGTAAGACCCGAGCAGGCAGACTTGCTCTCGTAAGACCTACAAAAGGCAACAACAAAAACTGCAAGACCTTAAGAAGGGCATGAATCATACTTGTACCAAGTATCAACAAACTGTAAGACCTCAAAAATAGGAAAATTTTGTCAGACCTTACTATAGGCATAAATCCCGAAGTTTAGGCTATAAATTGCATTTGTAAGATTACTAAAAAGGCATACCCTCGATATAGACACCTAAACTACTACACTCGGGACCAGAAATGGCTCCAGCCAAACACAAATAACTACGGTCATTTGGCTATACCAGCCAAACTAACGCGGCTTGAGGACGACCGACCATCGCTATAAAATCGTAGGCCATTACTTCGAATCTACTTTGAAAAAAAATCGATTAAACAGGCTACCCTCGACAGGCAAAAGAGCTTTGACCATGTCACCTTCAAATCACAAGGCTTCGAGCTACTTAGCCTACGCGCCAAACCTTTTGAGGTGCTCAAACATCGCCTCAAACGACTTGAAATCGAGGTTCTTCCCGAGCCGACGATGGGTTAGGAAAAATCATTTCAAAAAGTCCTTAACGAGAAAAAAACATAGCCTAACGAGCCTCAGGACCGTACACATGCATAAGGGTAAAGCATAAGAGCCATTGTCGCCAGCCAAACAAGCCTCAGGGCCGCACACATGCCTAAGGGCAAAGTGTAATAGCCATTTTTGCTAGCTTACACAAAAGATCGCTTTGATCAAAGGTGTAAGAGCCATTGTCGCCCGCCCATGCAAACACAAAAGCTTGAGGGTCGAATGAGCTCAAGTCGAATCCCGACTCGAAGTCTAAACCCAAAACAATTGAGCAAAAGCATAAGAGCTCTAATGCTAGCTTACAGTAAAGGTCGCATCGACCGAGCACGTAAGAGCCAGCGAGCTACCTAGTAGGCCCCAGGGCCATATCACGAATCTAAAGATTTCAGCTAGCTCAAAGGTCGAATCGACCTTGTTAAAATCTTGACAATTAGAAACACAGAAGATACAATTCGTAGGGTTTCCTCCCCCCCCCCCCCCCCCCCCCTCCCCAATACATGCAGGTAATAAAATGCAAGCTCCATTTACGACATAATGTGAAAGCTACATACATAAGAACAAAGCAGGAAATAAATGTCCCCTCTTGGGGACTATGACCCGGTAGCCTTTCCTCGCCATCTTCAGCATCAAACATGAGGAACTTGGCATCATACTCCTCCCCCTGGCTTTCTTGACCTCTTCCGAGAGATTAAAGCCCCTGGCATGAACCTCCTCGAGAGTTTCTCTTCGAGATTTGCATTTCGTATACTCCTTGCTACTACGCGCATGATTGAGGGATCTCTTCGGTTAAGCTTTGGCAACAGCTGCGCTCTTCGAGTAGGCCACCGCTTTCTGGTCTGCCCTGGTACTGCTCATCATGACCTCGGCCCAAACTTTTACCACTTCGGCCTTCGCCTTCGAGATCTCGGACAAGAGCCTCACAATCATGTTCTCTCGTGTAGACTCATTCGCATGAGCATTCTGGATTTTCACCTCAAGATCAGAAACAGGCTAGAGCACTCTTTTTGGATGTAACACGGGAATCTACATGTGCCTGTAGCTCACTAAACTCACGTTTGGCTCGACCAACTTCGCCCCAAAGTTGTACCAGCTCCTCCACCGTGCTTTCCAACTGAAATATCGGAACATTAATCCAAAAATATGAAAAGTGGAATGCAGGCAATATTGAAAAACAGGATACATGTCTTTCGAGGAATCTCTCGTAGCTCCGGCTTCGATCCACCTCACACCACAAGGAAACTAGCTCATTTTATTTTTCCACACAAGTAAGTTTAAGGGATATTTCCCTATCCAATACCTCCCACAGCGAAGCATCTCAAATTTGAGCCTATCAAAAGCCTACAAAAGAAAATTAAATGAAAGGGGAAGAGCACGGGACCAAAATAATGTTGCGACGGTCACCAAAATTTACAATGAGGCTGAACCGCTGAGCCTCACCAAAGGCCGAGCAAATATCTGATGGCTTACTTTCCTCTAAAGATAGTCGATCGGTCGGATCGCCTGTTTTAAATTGATGAGAAGGAGTCGCCCCACTAAAATCCCCTTCGCACCCTAGGGGCCCTTTCAGTTTCTCATCGATCCTCGATCTCGAGGTCGGTAACCTCTCCCCCTCTCCCGGAGGGTGCAGCCTCATTTCA
This sequence comes from Nicotiana glauca, assembly GCA_026770625.1. NCBI lineage: Eukaryota > Viridiplantae > Streptophyta > Magnoliopsida > Solanales > Solanaceae > Nicotiana > Nicotiana glauca. The sequence continues at coordinate 13,824 of MU726479.1, read as the reverse complement.
AAAAAATCTTTGATACTTGCGACGGCTAAGTTAGTTCGTTGAAAAGAAAAGTCCCATTTCGGGAAACAAGCCACCAAACATATACCATGATGCTTCGCCTCCCACCTCCTTTTGGACAAATCTAGCCACTGCGCTTGTCGTGAATCGAGCAAGCTGATAGCTTATGGGACCATTCCGCCAAATTATGGACCTTGTTCGACAACCAAAGAGTTTCTACAAAAATAGAACGAAAAGATATCATTGTAGAGCTCACCTCCAGTTAATACAATGAAAATTCAGGTGAGGCACTTACGCGTGAAGTTTTATTTCTCAGGAAAAGTCAGAAACTCTCTACGAATAATATCGGTCGTTCGAACTCGAACGAACCAATTTATCCATCCCCAATCCCCGTCCTGTTCACCATTAACTGCAAGAGCTCGGATAGATCGACGTTGCAGAGAAATCAAACCACGATAGCGCAGTGGTCGATACAACCTCACAAGATGGTTGAAGGTAAAATCGATCCTAACCTTTTCGGCAAAACATCTTATCGTCTGTACTATTTTCCAAAGGAAGGGGTGAGGCTGCGCCAAGGTAACTCGATATCCCCGGTAAAAATCAAGCACGACCCGGTCCAGGGGACCCAAGCAAAATTGTGCGTGTATACACTCAAAACCCCTCTTGGCATAGGTCAAGATGCTCTTCTCGGAAGAAGGTACTTGTAGTACAACACCTTCTCCTTATCTGCAATTCTTTCTGATCGTTTCGATATTTTTTCTCCCACTAACGAGATAATCCTCGTCACATACTCCCGATCACCTAGAACGTTGGGAGGACTCCCCAATATGATGGCCCTTCCTGAGGTAAGGCACCTCCAGGCCCGCTCATCGGGCATCGGCAATGCACCACCGATCGAATGAGAAGTGTAGAAGAAGTTCCCCTCTCTTTGGTGGTTGGACGTCGGCATAGCAGTCATGGTTATGATAGAAAAAGAAAAGAAAGATACATATTTGGGAGAAGATCTTGAGTTGAAACAATGGAAGAACTAGGAAGAAATGCCAGGTTCTGTGGGAGAAAGTCTCTCAAAACAGTAGAATCGCCATTGGAGAGGCAAGTGAACGGATATATAGCAATCGACCGCCTACACAGATGGCCAATTAATTCTGGCCGCATTAACGTCACCCTCTCCTAGGGAAATGTACTGGCAGAATCGGCCTGGGGTCCCATTACCAGATTGTGCGAATGTTGCTGCCTCGCAAAAATTTGAGAAGCAGTTAAGCCTCGGGGGCGTCCCATCGATATCACTGGCATCGACTCGGTAGAAGCCGTCGATCTAACTTCGGAGGAGGACCCGAATTAGAGGTCCCGATCGCTCCAAGTACGATTTTCGGAAGGCTGACGTCAAAGGTTGAAGGTTAATTACGTAAGAGCGAAAGAACAGAAAAATCCATGAACTTCCAAAAAACATATCTGCGAAAAACATCTTTACATAATTCATTCCACCGAGATTACATACAAGAAAGAAAAAGAAATAAAGCAAAGCAGCATGAGGCCTACTCTTCATCGCCACTGTCTTCGCTCTCGTCTGGGGCAATTAAGATGGCCAACTCCCTCTCCAACTCACGAGCCTCCTCGAGATCGACTGACAGATTGATGACCCTGGCCTCGATCTCCTCTAGGGTTTCTCTCCTCGTCTTCGCCCTAGCATGTTTTATAGCCTAAGCTAGTTTCTACTCGGCTTCTACCGATATTTCATGAGCTATTTGATGCACCGTGACTGCGTCCTCCAGATAAGTAGCAACATTTATTTCAACCTCGGACTTGACCGCGACCAGTGCAGCAATCTCCTTGCAAGCATCCTTGAGAAGATCATGGGATGATGCCAACTCTGCAGTCGCTACCTCGCTTTGTTTCCTCAGCTCGAGGATCTCCACGTTCATACGACTAATCTGCGAGTCTTATCTGTCTATCTACAAAAGAAAAGTAACCCGAAATGTGTCGAAATATGGGGAAAAAGTACAAGTATGAGCTGGGCACAATACCTGTGCAGCGAGATCAGCATTTTCCCGGAACACTCTCTCCAAAGCAGCCCGGAGCTCTCCTAATTCTTTCTCTCCTCGAGCAGAGTGAGCCTCCAACTCCTACAACATCGAGGTAAGCTTCTTATGCTCCTTTTTGCGGTATGAAAGCTCCTCGCGGACTAAGGGGAGGGCATGATCATACATATACTTACAATGTGGCATTGCAGAAGAATTAGAAAAAATAAGGAATGGTGCCCGAGACCAAAAGAAATATATAAAAGATAGCTACCACCTACTGTAGGAATCTCTCCGTCGCCTTCACGGTGCCGAGAGCATCGAGGTCGACATTATCACTAACACCATCAAAAATATTATCAAGTGAGCCTCCCCCTTTGTAAGGAATCCCTGCTATGGTGGCATTCGCATCTTAAGCATCCCTCAATTCCCCCGACGAGACTTAGAAGCATGAAATGAAATCATCTATGTCATAGATTTCCCCAAGGGAAAACCCCTGCTCATGAGAAGTTTCGGGCCCCAACCCTTCGAGACCAATGGCAATGGTCCCCCCAACGGAAGTTACACGGAACTTGGTCATGGGATCCAATATCACATTGACACCTCCCTTGAGGGTCTCCAGTCTAGGGGACCGACCCTAGTCAGCCATTCCCGCGCTCGACCTCGATCTCCATACTAGCTGGCACTCATCGTCATCCTCATCCTCAGCATTAGGATTTGCCCCTAAAGTTGAAGTCGAGGTCATAGTAGTGGCTTGATGCTCGAGTGACCTGAGTTTCTTTGCAAAAGAAGGGTCAGAAGCTGCCTCACCCTTCCTCTTCTTGCCTTTATCGGGCTCCGAAGCCTCAATTTTGCCGCTAGGAGGTAGCCTCATCTGCATGTTCTATCCAAGGCCAGCACAAGCACGGTAACCGTAATTTTTCAACATAAATGGCACAGAGAGAAACGCAAATTTGAGGCATAGGCTGTAAGGAAACTCTACCATGATTCATGGCCAACTATTGCTCCTTGGCTAGGTCGGTCCAGGACCAAACAAGATACGGGAACACCTTGTCCAACCGCTTGATCCATCTCGGCAAATCCGGAACTGCCTTGGGGTACCAAGCAGCGGCTACAGGAAATGCAAAGAGGTCGTTATTCAAAAAGACAAATATTATTTATAAAATTTGGTTAAGGGAAAACTTCTTACGTTGTGTGTTCTCTTTCTCCGAAAAAGGCATCCTCTAGGCTGGGATGATATCCGAGGTCTTTACCCGGATGAACCTGCTCATCCACCCTCGATCCTTTCCCTCGTTGATGCTCGAGAAAAATGATTTTCATGATCGTTTGTGTAGCCTGATCAAACTTCGATAAAATTGAGGGTTGTACAACCTAATCAAGTGGTTAAGGGTAAAAATCTCGCCCGCAACCCCTTCGGTGAAGTGACGGAGCATAAATACTATCCTCCAAAAAGCAAGATAGATATGACCAAGCGTAACTTGATACTTGTCGAAAAAAGCATGGATAACAGGATCTATATCCATGGAAGAAGATTCAAAAGAATTAACATGACCCAAGGTAAATGCGTAGGTATACACGTGAAGGAAGTCGGCCTTATAGTCCTTTATATTTTCATCAGGTCCGGGAATCTCTACCTCCACCGCCTCATTCCATCGACAGTCTATCTTCATGGGTGGTCACGACACTAATGTGTCGTGACGCATGTTCATATCGGCCCGGTGTGGATGAAGTGGCATCGATGGTAAAATCTTTTGACATATCAAGCATGGGGAGAATGCACTACTCCAATGTAGGTATATCTCTCGATTTGTCTTTAGGCGATGAAGATGGTGATGCAATTTGTTCCGCCGAGGAACCGTTCTAGAAGTCCCAGCCATAAGAATGGTAATATTTTCTCTAACGTAAGATGAAAGACTGTAAAAAATGATAGGGTTGGACCCGTGAAGTTGAAGAAATAGTGAAAATAAGGATTATCAAACAATCGATATATTTATAGGAACCGCCTGGGCAGTTGAAAGGATGAGCCGATAGCGATTCGTGGGTTCCTCTATAATCGCATTTGATGGCGACTCTTGCATGGTTTTCTAGGGCATGGAATTTAATGCTCTTATAAGTTCATGTCAGGGCAATGATGCTCTCGGAACAGCATTTCAAAATCGTTTCCTATTACTTCGTTCTAGAAAATGGGGAGACTATCTGTATATGGAAAAGTCGGAGGGCCCAATTTCTCGTCAGCAAGGCATTTTTAGGAAATCATCTTGAGACTTCGAGGCTATAAGGTTGCGGTTGAGCTCTCCCCCTCGAAGTCCACTGATGCTCGACCTAATGACGATGCCAGAGATGGGGAGTTCCCAAGGCGTGCAACTAGCACTGGCAGAGCCTAGTGTCATCCAGTTGTCCCATCCCCTTATCTGCGTAATTAATACTTTTGTAATATGTAAGGTTTCCCCTGTATATAAAGGGGATTTTTACTATTTTGTAAAGGACTGATGTTGCTCCAACTATTCTACATGAAATATATGATAATTGTCTCTCTCTTTTCTCTCTAATTCACTCTCTCGATGTTGTTGCTCTTATTTACTATCTTCATACTTGTTCTTCATTTATTGCTTACCATTAGCCATAAAGAGCCTCCTTTAATTATTTCATGACTGTTAACCCTTCCTTGACTGTCCCTAATAGCTCGAGCTGCAACTCGGAAATCGACCTTGAGGCCCCAAATCGACTAGCCCGAGGCCCTAAATGACTGACTTATCGGTTCGATTATTACTCTGTTTTAGCTCGCGTTTCGTCCTTAAACTTCACACACATAGCGTCAATTGCCTTACAACTAGCATAAAAATAGATCACGTATATTTAGAGTCCCATCAATAAATTTAATTGTTATTAATATATATATATATATATATATATATATATATATGATGTAGCAGTATTAATTATGCTCAATCCGCATTCCACATTGATTAAAATTTGCTTATTTTATTCACTGTGCTTCATAGGTTTGAAATGCGAGAAAATGATATTTTATGCCCACTTAGAAATTGAGTAGAAAAAATGACTCTACAAAAGTTTCTTTAAACTGACCACTCAAGTGTAATGTCCTTTAAAGGTAATTCACACCACAAGTGTGCCATATAAAAGATGAGGTAATTTAGGTTAACAGAACTTATTTATCCACGTAGGAAAGAAAAGCCGGAAAAAAAGAACCAACAATAATAAATAAAAAAAATTTTGATATCCCATCCGGTGTCTGGTACTCGCATTGAAGCACGACTATACTAAAGCTTAATAATTTCTGATAGTTATTAGTAAAGGTGTAATGTGAGCCGGGCTCGGGCCTAAACGGGCCTCGTGGCCCGGTCCTAAGTGGGTCGGGCTTTGTGTGCTGGTCCTAAATGGGCACGGACTTTGCGAGATTTTTGTAGTAACCGGCCCAGGAACGGGACCACTAACTAATGGTCCCGGACTAAGTGGGCCGGTCATGGGCCTAAATGGGCCTCGCCTATTTTTTTATAATTTGTTTTATCTAACGTGATTTCTTGTGAATTTTATATATATATATATATATATATATATATCGCCTTTGATAAAAATTTTAAAAAAAATAGGCCCGGCCCACTTAGGCTTATTGTTTTCAAAAAATTGGGCCGGGCCTTTTTTTTTATATTTTTATCTAAGGCAATTTTTTGTAAATTATATATATATATAAACTCAGTGTGAAACTTGCAAATTTAACTTTTATATTTAATACTTCTAATTAAAGTTTAATACCTTCAACATAATACTTCAAATTAATCTGACAAACTAAAATGTTAAGCATAATAATTTTAAAATAACATAAATTGTCTCAAATCAACTTAAAATCTTAAATACGAATGTCCGAAGAACGCGCAAGATAACTTTTTGTATGCCTCCTTAAACAGTCTGTGCACTCCAATGTTGTACGATGAGTGAAGAGTCGTACCATAGTTCTTGTACTTTATTATGTAAACTTCTTCATTTTCTTCTAGCACAGTAAAGTGTTCCCAAACAAATGAGCGCACTTTAGAACCACCGGGCATGATTTAACTTAAATTAAGAATTTGAGTTTGAGAAATGAGGGATGAGTGAAGACTTGAATACTTTAATTTGAGTTTGAGAAATGAGAGAGATTGATGATTTTGTGAGAAAAATAAAAGAATGAGGTGTGTATTTATAGTTGAAAATAGGAAAAAAGTGTAATTATAAAAATTTTGGGGTTAAAATAAAGATGGTGGGGAGGGGGGAGGGGTTCAATGGCTATTTTAAAAATAGAAAACGGCTATTTTTGTAGGCCAACGATCATTTTTTAAAGTTTAGTAACGGCTAAAAAAATAGCCGTTGGGCACGTTTGAGCCCGTTTAGGACCGGTTGAACTGGCCCACTTAGTAGCCAGTCCCGTTCCTCGCGGGCCTTTTCAGAGAACTAGACCACTTAGGAGCCCACCCTATCTAGTCTCGCGTTTATTAGGCCCGTTTAAGCCCGTTACCCATATGAGCTCGTGAGTCTAGCCGAGCCTAACCGGCCCACATGCCAGCCTCTTAGTACCAGGTACCTGTAGACAATAAATTTGCGTCGAAAAAATTAAAATCAAGACCGAAAATATTGCAACAATCGTAGTATTTGATTTCGAATATCTGAGTGTACAATCTCTATGAATCCTCTGATTCTTCTTTCCAATGATAAATAAATTCAAAGGCATTTGAGCTTGATCTTGAATCTATATTTATTTCCACGAACGATGATCTTGTTCTTGAGCTTGAGCTTGATTGCTTGAACTTGATCTTGATTCGTTCTTCGTTCTTGATCTTGAACTTGATTGCTTGAAGCTTGAAACTTGTGGAGGAATTTGCACCGTTTGATCCACGAGCTCTTTCTTGCTTCTTGTTATAAATTCCGGTCCCTTTTCTGAGTTATGAAGACCCCTATTTATAGTTGTGGAAGGGAAGAGTTGTGATAAGAACAAACTCTTTCCGACCAATCAAATTGAAGTGTGACATGGCCGCATATGATTGGCTAGAACATGTCACTTGCACGCGTGGCGCGATTTCATTGGCTTTTTAGTGTGACTTGGCATGCCTTGTCATTTTGACACGTGGCATGATCCCATTGGCTATTCCGTTTGACTTGGCGTGCCACGTCATTTGACACGTGGCACCAAACTGGGCCTCTAGGAAGATGACATCTTGGGCTTAATGAAGTGGGCTCATCATTTTAGCCCAATTAAATGGGCTAGCCCAATAGATTAAGATTTATTTATTTATCCATATATATTGAACTTATATAATTAATTCAATTATATTAGCCCATAGTATTTATTTGGACCAATATCTTGAATTTAAAATATAATCCAAATTATTTTATGGATTTAATTTTAATAAAATTTATATACCTACAAATGTCCCCTACTTCAAGATTTGTCCGGAGTACGAATTTGCCACACTCCATCAATCGACTAGGCTTGAAGTACTTAGATATTACATGCATTTGTCTTCTTGAGAAAAATGATCTTTAAAACGTGATCACAAAGGACCGAGAATAAAAGTAATCACTTCCATATGATGGTGTCGATGTCTTTCGGTTTAGATGATAAAACAAGATACCCATGCTATTCACGTTTGGACTTGCTTCTTCCTTGAATTAAAAATGCTTATAATGTAATTGATGAGAATGGAAAAGACCATTAGTTTCCATGTGATCCAGAATACATGGAACTTCTGCCAGCTCTTTGTACTACGTGTTAGTAGCCTTATTCTACTCCAAAGAGGACTCAAGCCAAATCCTTATTGACTTAAAACACAAAAGCAATCTTAATTTGCTAATTTCCCAAGAATTGGACTCCTGCCGTCACTGAAATCAAATCCTTTTAGGAGACCATTTCAGCACATATCCCACGTCGAACAAAATCACCTAGACAGCTTCTATGTGTGGCTATATATAGCACCGTATTCTCCACTTCACAATATTAATACACAGTATTTGCAAGCGACTTTGAGTCTACTTTCGATGACTTGAAAGCTGACACAAAGGTAATTTCTTCTTATTTTCTTGTGCTTTTTTTGTTTTGTTGTCTTTTTTCTTTTTTTGTAGGTCAAGCGAAAAAAAATATTTTCTTGTTCAATAAGATGATTCGCGCATGAAGAAGACAATCTTGGGGTGTGAAGGGATGAGTACTCATTAACTGTTAACCGTCTAAGCCAAAGATTTATTTTATCTTAGGCAAAGAACATCACACCATTTATGCCAAAGATTTATTATCTGAAGCGAAAACCATTACATCGTCTGAGCTAATGACTTTATCTTGTTTAACTTTATTTTATCTGAGGCACAGACCTTTACACCATCCGTGCTAAATTTATTTTTTCTGAAGCGAAGACCATTGCACCGTCTAAGCTAATGACTTCATCTTGTTTGAAGAATTAACTTCATTTTATCTAAGGCATAGACCAACAAGGCCAAAAATTTATTTTGTCTGAAGCGAAGACCATTACACCGTCTAAGCTAATGACTTCATCTTGTTTGAAGATTTAACTTCATTTTATCTAAGGCATAGACCATTACACCGTCTGAGCCAAAGATTTATTTTGTCTGAAGCAAAGACCATTACACCGTCTAAGCTAATGACTTCATCTTGTTTGAAGATTTAACTTCATTTTATCTAAGGCATAGACCATTACACCGTCTAAGCCAAAGATTTCTTTTGTCTGAAGCAAAGACCATTACACCGTCTAAGCTAATGACTTCATCTTGTTTTAAGATTTAACTTCATTTTATCTAAGGCATAGACCATTACACCGTCTAAGCCAAAGATTTCTTTTGTCTGAAGCAAAGACCATTACACCGTCTAAGCTAATGACTTCATCTTGTTTTAAGATTTAACTTCATTTTATCTAAGGCATAGACCATTACACCGTCTAAGCCAAAGATTTCTTTTGTCTGAAGCAAAGACCATTACACCGTCTAAGCTAATGACTTCATCTTGTTTGAAGATTTAACTTCATTTTATCTAAGGCATAGACCATTACACCGTCTAAGCCAAAGATTTCTTTTGTCTGAAGCAAAGACCATTACACCGTCTAAGCTAATGACTTCATCTTGTTTGAAGATTTAACTTCATTTTATCTAAGGCATAGACCATTACACCGTCTAAGCCAAAGATTTCTTTTGTCTGAAGCAAAGACCATTACACCGTCTAAGCTAATGACTTCATCTTGTTTGAAGATTTAACTTCATTTTATCTAAGGCATAGACCATTACACCGTCTAAGCCAAAGATTTCTTTTGTCTGAAGCAAAGACCATTACACCGTCTAAGCTAATGACTTCATCTTGTTTTAAGATTTAACTTCATTTTATCTAAGGCATAGACCATTACACCGTCTAAGCCAAAGATTTCTTTTGTCTGAAGCAAAGACCATTACACCGTCTAAGCTAATGACTTCATCTTGTTTGAAGATTTAACTTCATTTTATCTAAGGCATAGACCATTACACCGTCTAAGTCAAAGATATCTTTTGTTTGAAGCAAAGACCATTACACCGTCTAAGATAATGACTTCATCTTGTTTGAAGATTTAACTTCATTTTATTTAAGGCATTGACCATTACACCATTTGGGCCAAAGATTTATTTCGTCTAAAGCGAAGACCATTACACCGTCTAAGCTAATGACTTCATCTTGTTTGAAGATTTAACTTTATTTTATCTAAGGCATAGACCATTACACCATCTGGGCCAAAAATTTCTTTTGTCTGAAGCAAAGACCATTACACCGTCTAAGCTAATGACTTCATCTTGTTTGAAGATTTAACTTCATTTTATCTAAGGCATAGACCATTACATCGTCTAAGTCAAAGATTTCTTTTATCGGAAGCAAAGACCATTATATCGTCTAAGCTAATGACTTCATCTTGGGGGCTTAAATATTTCAACTTTAAGACCGGCGAATTTGGAGACTTCAACTTGAAGAGCGACGGACTTGAAGACTTCAACTTTGAGACTTGGAGGGATTAAATATTTCAACTTTAAGACCGTCGAATTTGAAGATTTCAACTTGAAGACCGACGGACTTGAAGACTTCAACTTTGAGACTTGGAGGACCTAAATATTTCAACTTGAAGATCGGCGAATTTGAAGACTTCAGCTTGAAGACCGACGGACTTGAAGACTTCAACTTTGAGACTTGGAGGGCCTAAATATTCCAACTTGAAGATCAACAGACTTGAAGACTTCAACTTGAAGACCGACTGACACAAAGACTTCAACATGAAGACCGACGAACTTGATGACTTCAATGCAAATACTTGACATCCTCCTAAAATCGGCCCATCAAAGATATCAATTTACCAGGAGGGTTGCCCCCTTTAAATCAAATGAGGTCAAAGTTCAACATGAGGATTACATTTCAGCTTGATCTTGCGTTCCTTCATACTTCATTCGAACAACAATTGGGGCAATATGTATCTTTTGAACTTATACGACTGAACTTAGAATGAAACTCTAAGCTACCTACGTACCTCGGCGAAGAGGATCAAGTCATACCGTAGTTCAGACAAGGTAGTTTTTTTTTTGTTTTTTTATTTTTTTATGTCCTAACTTTTTCCTAGGCCGCCTCTTTCGATATTTTCAACCTAGCGGACTCTTTTTTTTTATGTCCTAACTTTTGCCTAGGCCGCCTCTTTCGAGATTTTCAACCTAGCGGACTCTTTTTTTTTTAAAGGGCCATACACAGTTTAGACTCATGCGGGCCAGGAGTATAGCAACATGCAGTTTAGTTTCGTGCGTCATGGAGCGTCATGACTTGCAGTTTAGGCTCGTACGTCGAGGAGCGTGGCAACATGCATGGACTCTACAGTTTCATCTTCAGATGAATATTTGCCCCCATTTTGAGCACCGTCTGCTTCTATTTCATCATGAGGCTCAAAGTCAGGAAACCTTTGATCTCCACTTGTAGCTATACTCAATTCCATATCATGTGCATGAGTTGCTAGTTCTTCAAATATTTTGGGTTTTATGCCCTGTAAGATATAGCGAAGACTCCAATGCATGCCTTGAATGCATATTTCGATGCCAGAAGTTTCGCTAAGCCTGTCTTTGCAGCTGAGGCTTGCATTCCTCCAACGATTGATAAAGTCGATAACTGGTTCCCCCTTTCGTTGATGAGTGTTTGTAAGTTCTATCATACCCACAGTACGTCTCGTACTATAAAAGTGATTGAGGAACTCTTGCTCCAATTGATCCCAGCTATAAATAGATCCAGCCTCGAGGTCCGTGTACTAGTCAAAAGCATTTCCTTTTAAGGAGCGAACAAACTGCTTGATGAGGTAATCTCAATAAGTCCCTGCATTGTTGCACGTCTCCACGAAATGTGCAACATGTTGCTTCGGGTTACCTTTACCATCAAACTGTTGAAACTTCGGAGGTTGATAGCCAACAGGCATCTTCAACATATTAACCCTTGCAGTGTACGGCTTTGCATATGTAAGGGAGGATTTGGAAGCAACTTCATATTTGTTCTTAATGGTTCCTTCGATGAACTCCTTCAATTGATCGATTGGAATTATCCCCTCATATGAGACAGGGATAGCCTTAGTTGATGCTGCTTGTCTTGGAGGAGAGTCACTCTCTAGAACTTCTGGGAGCTTGCCGGGTGCATGGGTAGATTCTTCTTCCATCAGAATTCCCACCCTGTCTGTTAGCTTGTCAATTCTGGCCTCTTGATTTTGCATGCATTTGGTCAAGCCAGCGATTTCCTCTGTCAAGTTTGCCAACTGCTCCTCCATAGATGAAGTGTTTATTACCATGGCTGGCATGATTGTCGTGGACGATGGAGAGTAGCATGGATTTTCACACAGATTGATCCTTGATTGGCTCACGTTATATGGTGTAAGTGGGGAGGATCCATCACTTGAAGCATC
>MDKF010123827.1:0-10973 GCA_026770625.1 Nicotiana glauca | reverse complement strand
TATTCATTTATTTGACTGAGATGGGTCGAGGACCCGACGGTGAGGATGATTTCCTTGTTATGGATCGGGCTGCACACCGCAGCGATGATATATTGATATTGAGGTCGTGAGCCTATTTTATTCCACGACATGGCAGATATTGCGCTTGGGCGGTAGGAGCCCCTCTGGAGTCTGTACACACCCCCAGTCAGCGCCGTCGACATTAAATAAGTGGAGCGGGCTGAACACCGCAGCGGGTACTAGATTGTACCGTTATATGTGTTGCATTCTTTCATGCATCATTTCTTAACTGTATTACTTGTTGTATATTGTTCCCATTGTCTTGGATATGAACTGCTAGATATAGAGTACTTTGTGCATTTTCTGTGTTTTCTTACTTTCAGACTCTAGTTATGTTTATTACTCACTGGATCAGAGTACTCACTTTACTTCCTGCACCTTGCGTGCAGATCCAGGGCAGTCTCAGGCTGAGTAGATCCAGTTGATCCATAGTTATTTCGGGAGTATTAAAGGTAGCTGTAGGGCATTCGCAGCCGATGATTCTCCCTTCTATCCCTATCCTTTTATTTCCGTATTCTCAGTTTTTAGACAGACTTTGTAGTAGGATATTGCTCTGTATTTTACAGGCTCATGATCGTGACACCGGGTCCTTGTTGGGCTGTATTGATATTTTGTTTGATTTTTCCTACACTGTTATCGATAATTTAGACCTTTGACTTAAATGGATTTTATCTTCATCTGTTTAATAAATGGGGTTGTTGTCATAAATGGTCGGGCTTTCCTAGTAGTGTGCTGGGCGCCATCACCACTGGGTTAGGGTCGTGACAAGTTGGTATCAGAGCCTAGGTTACTTGGTCTCACGAATCATGAGCCGGTTTAGTAGAGTCTCGCGGATCGGTACAGAGACGTATGTATTTATCCTCGAGAGGCTGCAGAACCTTTAGGAAAACTTAAAATTCTTGAAATTCTTGTCGTGCGACTTTGTTGATCCAAGAACTAAATCTTTGTATTCTATTCTCTCATAGATTTCGAGAACCCATGCTACCTGATGTGGCGGACGACCACCATTACCCCCCACTAGATCGTGGCATGCACCGGTGTTGTTTGTCAAGAAGAAAGATGGCACAATGAGGATGTGCATTGACTACAGGCAGTTGAACAAGGTGACAGTGAAGAAAAGATATCATCTACCGCGCATTGATGATTTATTTAATCAGCTCCAGAGAGCGAGGGTATTCTCGAAGATTGATCTTCGTTCGGGCTATCACCAGCTGAAGATTATGGATTCTGATATTATGAAGACAACTTTCAGGACGATATATGGGCATTATGAGTTTCTAGTTATGTCTTTAGGCTGACTATTGCCCCTGCCGCATTCATGCATTTGATGAACAACGTGTTTCGGCCGTATCTGGATTCATTTGTGATTGTGTTTATTAATGACATCCTGGTATACTCGCGTAGGCAGGAGGAGCATGCTCAACATTTGAGAGTAGTATTATAGAGATTGAGGGAGGAGAAGCTTTATGCAAAGTTCTCCAAGTGTGAGTTTTGGCTTGGGTCTGTGGCTTTTCTGGGACACGTGGTGTCTAGTATGGTATTCAGGTTGACCCAAAGAAGATAGAGGCGGTGCAGAGTTGGCCTAAACCTTCCTTAGCCACGGAGATTCGGAGTTTCCTCAGTTTGGTAGGGTATAATCGTCGGTTTGTCCAGGGTTTTTCATCTATTGCTTCGTCCTTGACCAAGTTGACTCAGAAGGGTGCACCATTTGTATGGTCGGATGAGTGCGAGGAGAGCTTTCAGAAGCTCAAGATAGCATTGACTACAGCTTCAATGTTAGTTTTGCCCTCAGCTTCAGGTTCTTACACCGTGTATTGTGATGCTTCGAGGGTGGGATTGGATGTGTGTTGATGCAGGAGGGTAGAGTTATTGCATATGCTTCTCGTCAGCTGAAGCATCATGAGAAAAACTACCCAGTGCATGATTTGGAATTGGTTGCCATAGTTCATGCCTTGAAGATTTGGAGGCACTACTTATATGGCATATCTTGTGAGGTGTATACTGATCACCGCAGCCTTCAGTATTTGTTCAAACAGAAGGATCTTAACCTGAGGCAGCGGAGATGGCTTGAGTTGCTCAAGGATTATGAAATTACCATTTTGTATCATCCGGGGAAGGCCAATGTGGTGGCCGATGCTCTGAGCCGAAAAACGGTGAGTATGGGTAGCTTGGCGTACATTCCAGTTGGGTATAGGCCCTTTGCAGTTGATGTTCAGGCTTTGGCCAATTGGATGGTGAGGCTAGATATTTCAGAGCCTATTCGGGTGTTGGATTGTGTGGTATCTCGGTCTTCCTTGTATGACCGCATTAGAGAGCGCCAGTATGATGATCCACATTTGCTTGTCCTTAAGGACAAAGTTCAGCATGATGATGCCAGGGATGTGACCATTGATAGTGATGGGGTGTTGAGGATGCAGGGCTAAATTTGCGTGGCCAATGTGGATGGGCTTCGGAAGATGATATTGGTGGAGGCCCACAGCTCGCATATTCTATTCATCCAGGTGCCGCGAAGATGTATTAGGATCTGAGATAGCATTAGTGGTGGAGGATAATAAAGAAGGATATTGTGAGTCATATCGCTAGATGTCTCAACTGTCAGCAGGTCAAGTATGAGTATCAGAGACCTGGTGGTGTACTTCAGCGTATGGATATTCCCGAGTGGAAATAGGAGAGGATTACAATAGACTTTATGAGTGGTCTCCCTCAGACAACAAGGAATTTTGATTCGATTTGGGTGATTGTGGATCGGCTGACCAAGTCCGCGCACTTCATTCTGGCGTGTACTACCTATTCTTCGGAGCGGTTAGCAGAGATTTTCATCCAGGAGATTGTACGGTTGCATGGGGTACCAGTTTCCATTATATCAGACAGGGGTACTCAGTTTACTTCTTAGTTCTGGAGGACCTTTCAGCGATAGTTGGGTACACAGGTAGAGTTGAGCACATCGTTTCATCCTCAGACAGACGGGCAGTCCGAGCGTACCATTCAGATATTGGAGGACATATTGCGTGCCTGTGTTATTGACTTTGGAGGTTCTTGGGCCGATTTCTTGCCTCTTGCAGAGTTCTCTTACAACAACAACTATCAATCTAGCATTCATATGGCGCCATATGAGGCCTTATATGGGAGACGGTGTAGATCTCCGGTTGGTTGGTTTGAGCCCGGTGAGGCTAGGTTGTTGGAGACAAAGTTGGTCCAGTATGCCTTAGATAAGGTGAAAGTGATCCAGGAGAGACTTCGTACAACTCAATCGCGTCAGAAGAGTTATGTGGACCGGAAGGTCCGAGATGTATCTTATATGGTGGGCGACAAGGTCTTGCTAAAAGTTTTGCCTATGAAGGGAGTCATGCGGTTTGGGAAGAAAGGGAATCTGTGTCCGAGGTTTATTGGCCCTTTTGAGATACTTAGGAGGATTGGGGATTCCTATATGCTTGCTTTGCCACCCAGCCTGTCGGGAGTTCATCTAATATTTCATGTGTCTATGCTCCGAAAATATGTTGGGGACCCATCTCATGTGTTGGACTTCATTACAGTACAGTTGGATGATGATTTGACCTATGATGTGGAGCCAGTGGCAATTTTGGGTCGTCAGGTTCGGAGGTTAAGGTCAAAGGATATAGCTTCGGTGAAGGTGCAGTGGAGAGGTCGGCCCGTGGAGTAGGCTGCTTGGGAGACCGAATGGGAGATGTGGAGCAGATAACCTCACTTGTTTGAGCCGGTGATTTGGTAAGCTTTGGGGGATGATTTGTGACTTAGGAGTGCGATCAGAATTGAATTTGGAGGTCTGGTGTAGAATTAGGCTTGAATAGGCGAAGTTTGAATTTTGGCGAATTCCGGTTGATGGGTGAGATTTTGATCTGAAGGTCGGAATGGAATTTCAAGAGTTGCAATAGCTTCGTTAGGTGATTTTGGATATGGCTGCAAATTTTCAAGTCATTCGGACGTCATTTGGTCGGGTTTTTGATCGAATGCGTATTTCAGAAGTTTTGAAGAAACTTAGGCTTGAATTCAATGTGATTTAATGGTTTTAGCATTGTTTGACGTGTTTTAAGGATTGGAACTAGTTTGAATAAGGTTTTAGGATGTGTTGGTACCTTTGGTTGAGGTCTCGGGGGCCTCGATGTGATTTCGGGTGGTTAAGCGGGAGTTTTGAAGTATGTTGCAGGTCTGGTTTTTCTGGCTTCTAGTAGTTCCGCATCTGTGGAGAAGGAGCCGCAGATGCGGCTAAGGGGGTTGCATTCTGGGAGGTTTGGAACCCTTCCGCAAAAGCGGACAAAGGTCCGCACAAGCGGCAATTGCAGGTGCGGTTTAAGACCAAAGAAGCGGTCCCTGGGATCTAAGTAAGACCGCATAAGCGGTCATTTGGACGCAAATGCGGTGACCGCATGTGCGGTAAAATAACCGCAGAAGCGAAACCTAGCAAGGGTTTTGGTGAACAGTGTTTCACGATTTTTGAAAGAGAAGAAAATATTTTGGACTTCGACTTAGGCGGTTTCTTGGGCGATTTTGAAGAGAATTCGAAGGGGTTTCATCAGGTATGAATTATTGAACTCCGATTATGTTATTATGGTGTAAAAACGCGGATTAATCACTGAATTTCAAGGAATTAAAGGTTAAAAATGGAGGTTAGGGCTTGAAACTTAAGAGAGATTGAATTGATGATTTTAGGGGTCAAATGGACTCCGATTCTTGTGTATTTTATATGTACGGACTCATGGCGAGACGAGAAATCCGGTGATGTGAATTTCATAATTTTTTGAGAAGTGGGACCAGGGCTTGGGTTTTGCTAACTTCGTGTTTTTGGGTATTTTTTGAGTTCTTTCGATTGAGTTATGTTCCATTAGCTTACTATAATGTATTCCTTGTGGTTTTTGCCAGATTCGACCCTCGAGGAGGTTGATTCTAGAGGAAAAGGCTTGCCGGACTAGTTATTTAGCCGGTTTGAGGTGAGAAATTGATGTAACTGTTTCTCTGAGGGTTGGAAACCCCAGACTTTCATATCATAACGCTATATTCAGGCGTGACACGCATTCCACGGTGAGTGCAGGATCGTTTACTATTGGGGATTTAGACTTGGTCCATCCCGAGTGTGATTTCTACTATATGGGCGATTGAGACGCATACTTTCTTACTGTGAATTGGGCGTATTGCCGTGTTTGGGGCCTTGTGCCGACCTGTAGAATCCTTAGGGGATCTTATGTACTTTACCTCACTTGTGTGCATATCACATACTCTCAGTCATGTTTTCTACTATTGAAATAATAAAAGAACTGTATTTTGAATCATGAATATTAAATAAAAAAGGATAAGAGGGTTGAGATCCCTATAGTAAGTCATGCCCGATTGGCTATGCATTTATTTGACTGAGATGGGTCGAGCACCCGACGGTGAGGATGATTTCCATGTTATGTATTGGGTTGCACACCGTAGAGATGATATATTGATATTGAGGCCATGAGCCTGTTTGATGCCACGACATGTCAGATATTGCGCTTGGGCTGTAGGAGCCCCTCCGGAATCTGTACACACCCTTAGTGAGTGCCGTCGACGTCAAATAAGTGGAGCAGGCTGCACGCCGCAGTGGGTACTGGAGTGTATCGTTATATGTGTTGCATTCTTTCATGCATTATTTATTAACTGTATTACTTGTGTTATATTGTTCCCATTGTTTTGGATATGAACTGCTAGCTATAGAGTACTTTGTGCATTTTTTGCGTTTTCTTACTTTCAGACTCTAGTTATGTTTATTACTCACCGGGTCGGAGTACTCATTTTACTCCCTGTACCTTGCATGCAGATCCAGGGCAGTCTCATGCTGACTAGATCCAGTTAATCCAGAGTTCTTATTTTGGGAGTATTAGAGGTAGCTGCAGGGCGTTCGCAGCCGGTGATTCTCCCTTCTATCCCTATCCTTTTATTTCTGTATTCTCAGTTTTTAGACAGACTTTGTAGTAGGATATTGCTCTGTATTTTAGAAGCTCATGATCGTGACACCGGGTCCTTGTTGGGCTATATTGGTATTTTGGTGGATTTTTCCTGCACTGTTATCGGTATTTTAGACCTTTGACTTAAATGGCTTTTATCTTCATCTGTTTAATAAATGGGGTTGTTGTCGTAAATGGTCGGGCTTTCCTAGTAGTGTATTGGACGCCATCACGACTGGGTTGGGGTCGTGACAAATGAGAATAACCTCGAAAGCGTAAAGCATGACATAATTTTGCATACCACTGCCAAGAGGCCTTCCTGAGACCATATAATGACTTTTAAAATTTATACACTAAAGTGGTAGAAGAGGAGGAACTAGCAGTAGAAACTGAAAGTCAAGGGGGTAATTTCATATACACCTCCTCATCTAGGTCACCATAAAGAAAAGCATTATTGACATCTAGTTGAAAAAGAGGTCATTGTCTCTTTACAACTAATGTTATTAAGAATTTAACCGTGGACAACTTTATAACCATAGAGAATGTCTCGGTAAAATCAAAACCTTTATCTATATACCCCTAATCACAAGTCGGGCTTTATATCTTTCAATAATTCCATCAGCTTGATATTTAATTTTATAAACCAACTTACAACCAATAGGCTTTTTTCTTTAGGTTACTCTACTATGTCCCTAGTGTGATTACCACTAGGGCCTCAAATTCCTTTTTCATGGAATCCTGCAAAATTGGAATAGCTGCAGCTTGGAAGTACTAGGTTCAAATTCAGTATGCTGTAGGATTTGGAACAAGAGGAATGGAGAAGAAGAGTGCATAAGTAGTCTTGCAAGTAAGTAGGAGGAGTATGTTCCCTAGTAGGCCTTCTAAGATTGGAAGGATGACCAAAAAGAGGAAAAGATGACACTGAATCAGTTGGAATAGAGGAAGGAGAAGGTTGGATAGAAGAATTTGAGGGAGATATAGATGGAGAAATGACAAAAGAAGTAGAAGGAGGAATGGATGAGTTATCAGCAAAGATATGAGAGTGAGAGAGAGATTCGGGAAAATGGTAGGCGGAGGACAAGAAAGGTATGTAGGGAGAGAGAAAGGAAAATAACTTTCATGAAATACCACATCCCTTAAAATGAAACACTGTTTGGTAGCCAAGTTATACAGCTTATAACCTTTCTTGGCAAAAGGATAGCCAAGAAAAACACGAGGGATTGCTCTTGGTTTGAACTTATCTTTGTATGGTATAGGGACTATAACTTAACATAAACATCCAAAACTTCTCAAATGAGAGTAACTAGGTGCCTTAACATGCTACATTTCAAATAAAGACTTATTATGAAGAATCTTGGAGGATAATAAACAGTCACCCCAAAATTTTAATAGATACTTTGGATTAGAACATTATTGTTCTAAATACTTCAAGGAGGTTCCTATATTTTCTCTCAACCATTTCATTTTCTTGAGGAGTATAAGGGCAATAGTCCAGTGAATATTACCATTTTCTAAAAAGAATGTGGAGGCAGAGGAACTAGATCTAAGCTCTAGATCATTATTACTTCAGGTTATTGGAACAATGGTGTGAAGTGATTCCTTAATCAAGGTTACAAATTCTTTTAAAGGAAAAATATTTCTTTTGGACTCATTTAAATGGGTCCAAGTAACCTTTGTATAATTATCGATAATGGTAAGAAAATATTTGTCCTTGGAGTATGTTTTAGTATGTAAGGTCCTCAAGTGTCTACGTGAATAAGTTGAAACGGTTTGGTAATGTTAATGGTACTATCTAGAAAGAGTAATCTTGTTTGTCTTGGCATGGGATACAAATTGCAAATGAAAGACTGCCTAGAAGATAAGGAATCAGACAAACCAGAAATAAGTTTCATTCTGACAAAAGGGATATGTGTAAGTCTTTGGAGCCAAATGACATCCATTTTATTTATACCATCAGTAAAACAATGAGAAGGAATAGTGCACACATCAAGTAATCTAACATTAGAGTCACAATCAGAAACAAAAACATACGGAATAGAAAGTTAAATAGGTGCATCACACATATTAGGTAAACTAGGAACAAAATCACAATTAGAGGCAGAAGCTTTAGGAAAAGAATTTTAGTTGACATTATTCTGGAAATATGAATCAGTATAAATTTGAGGATGTGATGATGGCTTTTTCCATACAAGCTTGTACAAGCCAGTGTCCAATTTACCAAGATCTAAAAGCTTCTTCAGAGAAGGGCCATGTAGTAGCATACAAGAATCATAAGTAAACAGAACAAAACATCTGAATAGTTGTATCAGCTTGTACACAAAAATGAGATTATGGTGGAAAGAAGGAATATAGAGAATATTGTGAAGAACAGTTGATGGATATTAAGTAAAAGAATAAGTGGGAGTTACTTTTACTTTATAATCATTTGGAAGAGTTACAAGATAAGGTATATGTAAAGAAATGATATTGAACAAGAACTCCTTGTTAGATATCATGTAGTGAGTTCCACCAGAGTCAATGATCGAGGTTACATTTATTGAATGCGAAAACATGCAAGAATTAGAACAAGTACCACTCAACAAATCAGCAGCTAAATATATACCAACAAAATTGGCAGAAACCATGCGATTGGATTGAGAAGCAGAGTCTAACACATGAGGTTGTTGCAGCGAATTCATCAACTGATTGTACTGTTGCTTTGTCAACCAGGTACCATGGAGGTATACGCAGAATTATATGGAGGGCCAAAATTGCAAGGATCAGTAGTATTTGGCTAAACACCACTAATGGGATTGTATTCAGAAAAATCAGCCTCAACACTAGCATTTGCTGCAATTCTTCTGCCTTTAGTAAATTTGAGGTTAGAAGGATAACCATGCAGTTTATAACATTTTTTAGTTAGGTGTCCAAGCTTCTTGCAGTATTTGTAGAATAAGGAAGCATTGAGCTGATTACCATTTACCCTCTGTTCAAAGTTTACCCTCTAATTATATTGCTTATGAGAAGGAATTTTGTTAAACATGTTGGTATTGAATGAAGCTGAATCTTAGTTAAATTGGGGGAAGATTTGACTTGGTTTTTACTTTCATCTTGGAGCAAAATATTGTAAGCATTATTAAGGGATGGGTGTGGTTGCATCGTTAGGAGATTGCTTCTAACATTTACTAAGGTTTGTCACACCTCGTTTTTACATGGCTTACACCCCGCGAAGGGTATAATAAAAAGAGTTTTTCCAATCAAAGGACAATTGAAACGGGATTCTTTTATTAAGAGATCCAGAGTCGCCACTTGGGAGATTTATGGTGTCCCAAGTCACCGGTTTGAATCCCGAATCAAGGAAAGGGTTTGACTCCGTATTACAGTCGCGAACCAGAAATCCGGGTAAGGAATTCTGTTAACCCGGGAGAAGGTGTTACGCACTCTCGAGTTCCGTGGTTCTAGCACGGTCGCTCAACTGTTGTATTTTGATTTATTTGATTTTATTACATGCTAACTTATGTGTTTTTATTTATAAACTTTTTATTATTATTTATTTGAAAAGACTTGCGACATCGTGAAAGTACGTTTTCAACCACGTTGCCATAAAGGCACCCGTTTTTGTTAATGCACTTCGACTTTGTCGAGATTTGAATTTGGGTTGCAATCAATGCACACCCGAATTCAAGGAAGTAATTTAAAATCGTGTCTAATGGTTCTAGCGTGATGATATTTTGTGAAAGGCCATTGAAATTTGCTAAAATAGCCCCTCCAAATTCTAAATATTGTTAATAATCAATTATCGAGGGCCCCACAATTATTTAGGGTTTAGCGAGGCTCATCTCCAGATATTGGCCATTTTAATTATGGGTTTATTTTAAGAATTGCGACTTCATGAAAATGTATTTTTAACCTCGTTACCACCAGGGTACACGTGATCATTAACACATTTTGATTTCGCCGAGATTTGGATTTGGGTTGCATTCCATGCACACCCCAATTTAAGGAAAGTAAAATTAGTTAAAATCGCGCCTAAAAGAGGCTAACGAGTTGTTATCTTTTGGGAGGGCCATGAAATTTGCTAAATGGCTCGTCCCGAATATCTAAGTAATTTTTGATAAGTAGCCTAATGAGGGCCCCATAATTATATAATTGATTTGGCGAGGCTCATCTCATTTTGTTTTAAAGGGTAAGCCTAAGAGCAACTATGTTTTTTATTTATTGTTTTTTTTTTAAAAGAAAAGAAAGGATCTTAACTAATTAACAATAAAGTCTGGGCTTCAAGTCCAAGTCCGGCCCCAAACAAAAGGAAGGACCTTTTAATTTGAACTTGCTACTTAACTTAAAGCCTACAACCTGCATAGAAAAATTAATCTTGGCCCAGGCCCAAACGGATAGTCAGTTAGACCGGGACCTTGGGCCGTTTGTCCAAATAACAAAGCCCAAAACTGCCAGGAAGGCTGCTGATTCCAAATGAATTGAGCCAAAAACCTACTGAAATCAATACAAAGGGACATGTGTATTTAGCAATTATAGTAGAGATAACAGTACACAATCGTCGGCGTTCTTGGATACTAATGAGATGACAAACAAATTAAAAAATAAAATAATTCTTAACACCCAACCTACTGACCTTTTATTTGGACTTAACTTTAGCCAACATTGCTACTTCTATGTTCCCAATACTTATGGATTTAGAAAAGAGCAGCCATCATAAAAAACGAGACTTATGGGCTAGTATTTTTAACACATTTTTTTTAAAAAAAAAAAACGAATAAACTGTAAACATGCATGAAGACTTCAAAATTTGAAATTACCTCATGATTTAGTTAATCACTCAAACTTCAATAGTCAAACTATACAAGAGCATAATTACTGAATAAAACCAACGACTTATTTCCAGACCCATCAGTTTGAAGCAATTTATATTAATGCACAGACTGAATTGACCACAACTACTGCTACTGTGGAGTTTAACAGTCCAATTAATCTTCCATTAGCAAACGATAGTCA